>OY796892.1:24935522-24978024 GCA_963680785.1 Diplosoma virens | reverse complement strand
GTATTAATGGATTAAGAGGATTATAAGGTTGCGTTAAACCTAAAAAATATGTAAAATATTGGGTCCCAAAAATCACTGAAAAATCGCAGAAAAAAGTAACAAATCCGCTCTACTACAAAAAAATTTTAAATTTTCTAATTTTAAGACCGATTAACATTTCATTCATTCAAGCAAAATTAAGAGCGCTTTTTTGTTTTTGTCTTGGTCAAAGCAGTTATTGCAACTGAAAAAATTGAAAATAAAAGAATAATTGACAGATTGTTTGTTGAAATTTCGCTTGAATTGAAGTAAAATGTACATTCGTTTTAAGAGAGAAAATAAAACTTTTACACTAAGCTTGTCCGCATCTAATTATCTCAGTAAAAAATAAAATAACCAATAGTATTAAAGGAACCACTAACTCATGGTTCCTCCAATACCTTTGGTTATTTTAAAGTTTGTACCACCTGAATTTATGTAAAAAAATAAAGATTGGATTAGTACTATTTGATACTTCAATATTATTATTATTGACAAGAATACTTTTTAGAGTTATTTGCGCAATTTAATTTGAAAATTACTAACCAGCTTGTCTTGTCATTGGCATTCGAAGTTGTTCACAGTTATAATTTTCCATACGTTCTTGAAGTTCTTGTTCATTTGGTATATAAAGAGTGAGATTTGCTAAGTCCAAGCCAAACGCTGGTAGGCCGGTCAAGTCGTTTGAAAGAATATCTTTAATAACACCGAACAACGAAGCTATCCTTCTGGCGTATTGGCCAGCATTAGAACAGGTGAACACATTTGTGGTGTTAACGACACATTCTCGACCATGGATTCGAGCTTTTCTTTTCAAGAATTCTAATTCACTTGCGTGAGAAGTTGCATTAAGAAAATCGGTCAGAGCATCCAGCACGTTGTAACAAACTTCATTTTCTTGGCAATCGCTTTGCAGTATACAAGCTGAAATAAAAGGGTTTGTTAACAAAGGTTTGTTTAAATTTTGTAGATTTGTTAGAAGCAGAAATTACCTAAAAATAATTTTGACTGGAAATGAAGTGAAGCCAACTTATAATATGTTTATATTTTACATGATACTAGGGGCATCTTGGTTTCCCTAATATGCACATCAAAGTTTTTGTCCGTTTTTTTAGCCATAAAAATCAAAGAAAAACTATCAGTGTTTTTTTCTGTAGCTTTAGAACAATTAAACTCTAAAACAGTGGAATGTTTATGGTCCGTGGCCTCTTTCCAGAGACTCTCAACACCTGTGGCCCCCTGATTAGAATATTGTCCCAAAAGACTAACGAAGACTAAAAACTAAAAAAACCATTACCCTGAGGTAAATGAAGCGGCTCGATATATCTACCAAATCAATTTGCAATTTGATTATGAACAAGTGCATTTTCATTTTGTATTTTTCATCAAAATTGGTTCGTAATGTCCTAAACCTCCATGCTCCACCAAAATTTTTCCAGGCCTCATAGGTGGGAGGCACTCCCAACGTTAAAAACTACAGGTTTAAAAGAATAAAACCTAGATACATTTTATTATAACGAGCTACGAGATAGCAATTTTTATGCTTGCCTTTTTTGTTGAACAATCAAAATTTTCCTTTCAAATGATAATAAAAAATTTAATACTAAAATAAAGCTTTCTTTTAACTGATTTAAAATTTAATACTAAACTGATGCAATGAAAATTTACATTTTGATATAGATTTTCAGATTTTTCGTACTAAAATCTCTTGTAATGCCAATCTCGTTTCAAATTATACTGTATATATTTTTGTTTTTTAAAGTTTTATTGAAAATGTCTCCGGAATAAAGTTTCAACTGTGCTTCAGTTTGTCATATAGATAAAAATTATTCAAACACTGAAACAACTTTTGCGATATTCGGTTCGAATGTTTTTAACGGAAAAAAAACGAAAAAACTCACGGCTTCCAATTTGAAGGTTTGTAGGTATATTTTTTATGTACTCAACTTTTTCCACAATAGTTGTGGAAAATTCGTTCAGTCGTCTGATGTCTTCTTGGCTTGGAGTTTGAGCTCGAACAAACGTCAAACCAACCAAGAAAACTAAGAACGTCACACGCAGCATCTTTATCAAACCTATAAAAATTCATGGTTATTATTCAGAGCTGATACCAAACAAATGTTTTCACTCGCCAAAATAAAACCGCTCAATGCAGTTGTTCATTTAGAACAGAGGTTCTTAAACGTTTTGAGATGTGCCCTCTCCTTTCACGCAAACAAAACTCGCACCCCTCCCCCTTAACGACAAAAACAAAAAATAAAACTCCAACTCTATCATTTTATTTTCTTATTTTTGTCCCAAAATTCAATGTGAGGCCAAAAAAATTACCATTGCATCTATCAATTCAGTTTGCATCCAGTTGCTCGCGTCCCACTGATAAACCTTTCACGCCCCCAGTATAAGAAACCCAGATTTAGAAATTGCTCTCTTTGCTATTGTGCTTTATGTTAAGTAAAAAAGCATGAACAGTATGAGAAAGACGATAAGCGTGCTTGTTATGACTCGTGAATAATCTACAAGACTAAGCTTTTTGCTGAGTCGAGTGCTGTTTTCAAATAACGTTTTTTTTTGATCGCTGAAATTTTCTTTTGTCCGATTAAAATTGAATATGAAAACCTTTTTTTAAGGTTGACTTGGTGAAAAACCAGTTTTTTTTTAAAAAAAAGGAAATAAATGAAATATTAAGTTGAGGCTCTTCAAAAAATGAAAAAAAAAAACTGCGTGATGTAATCCTCGGGTGAGCCACACCCCTGCTGAACCATAATAAATGCAATTTATTTTAATGGTGTAACATGGACTGCAAAGCAGTTTTCCACCACCTAAAGCTCAACTTTTTACCCACATACCCCATTTGTGTTGCAATTCCATTGAATTCAATTAACAGAATTTTTATTTGAAAACTTTGTTATTTTAATTAGTGGCGCTTAAGTTATTTGCTCCGGCTTTATTACAAACGTTTGTGTCGCTTCTTTACTTCGCATTTCCATTTTACTTCGACTTCATCTAAGGTTAATATCAACAGCTTAAACGCCTTTCTGCTTCCCTTCAATATTATTAGCGTAAAAGTATTAGGGCCTGGGATTACATTCCACGTAAAATTTCAAGTCTCAACCAAAATTTAAAGCCCCTTCAACAACCCTATAAACTTCGAATTGACGCAGTAGTAATTCAACAGTTTAGAACGCACGCCAAATACAAATTTTATATTCCATTCATTATATCCGCTTCATAGATCGAATCACGCGACGAGTTTGTGGCATTGTTGTTCGCGGAAAACTTTTCCGTTTTGGCAACATTGTCGCTACATTGGCAAGCCATTGTCAACTCAGGGCTTCGCCGTCAATAAATCACATAAAACGGGGGCTGTAGCTTCTATGATAAGGGTTTACATTTTGAAAACGGCCCTTTAAGTTTATCTTTCATTAATACAGGTTGTTCACTTCTGGATTAAATGGTTCAGCAGCGCTAAAAAAAATTCGATAAACAATCTGATTTTTATCAGTTAAATAACTTCTTTTTCTAGATTTTATAAAGCTAATGAAGATTCGAACAAACTATTGGCTTTTATTATAACCAAACCTTTCAAATGTTTGGTTCTTGCACAAATATTTTTTATTTACTTATTTATAACGTAGGTTTTATGTATACTGTATTTTAACTAAAACAAGCTATTAATATCTAGAGGGAACAAAAAAAATATTAATATATTTTTGTTTTAAACGAATCATAATTTGATAGTGCGACTTTTTCCAATATCAATTGCTTACAAATTATTGGAAGCAGTTTAAAAACTTCTTTTTCTTCATTAATTATTTATGAATCTTAAGTTCAATATTATTCAAATAGCTTCATAAATTTTTGATAAAAGCATTGGTTTAACAAGTTCTTTTACATAAAAGAAGATTTTTTTAATATATCCAACAATAAGACTGGGATCGGCTTATACACTTTTAACATAGTTGATTTTCTTTGTTGCAGAAAGGAACTCGAAACTCAGCAAAATTTATTTACTGCAACACTGTGCGGTAATCAACAGCGGGCGTTAAAAATAAAATACAATCGAATCAAACTTGCCTCTTGTTTTATCGATGTTTTCGAAATCGGCCCACGATCGAACGAAACGTCGCCAGCTGTGCCGAAGAAAAAGCGGTGAAGAAATGACGATCTCGCCGAGTTATATCAACTTTTATTCTCAGCGAACGGACTGGCCTGAAGCAATCTTTTACCACGTGTTTTTTGAGTTGCTTGACATTGACAATGATACGTCGCGTCGTGGTACAATCCACTTGCAAGTGTGAACACTATTTAATACCTCGATGTCGTTATTACTTTCAGTATGAGCAATAATACTTTCGCAAAACTGAGATGTCATGTAATCATTGTTTCGTTAAGCAATTTTGAGCCACAATTTGTCTAATTAGTAATTTTTGATTCTTAATTTATCTCTAAATTCTTCCTTCTGTCTCGCAGAAAAGCGTCGGAGGCGCTATAGGCTACATAAGGCAAGCAATTACCCCAACCTGCTTCCGGAGATGCCAGGATATTGCCGTCAGGTTGAAACTTTTTATTTTATTTATTTATTTATTTTATTTTTTTAAGATATGGCTGAAATTTAGAACTGGTTGCCAAGACTGCCCAGCAGATAGGAGTGGGTAAAGTATCTTTCCCTAGGAGATAACAGAATGGCGCAAGTAGGTTTGAACAAAAATCATGTCAATCACAATTAAAGCGCTCTTAACCATTTGACCACGCTGCCGTGTTGATGCCAATTACTAAAAGCGACTTGTATTGCGAGCAAAATAAGCCACATTTATTTCTCAAACTTACACGATTGACGTAATTATCATAAAAAATTACTCAAAAGCTATGTATTCGGATAATAGTTTGTCTTTTCTTATCAGTTAGATCAAACTTATTTTAACCATAAAATGTAAAAAGAGGTAAATTATATAGGTAAAGCTTTTTCTAAAACTATTGTCGGGCCTATGTTTTTTACAAAAGGCCGCGCCTTCTTTACTATATTTATTTCATAGCGAGTGTCTACAATTTGAGGTAACTCATTTCAGCAACATTGCGCATAAGACCACAGCAACTCACGTGAGAAATTTATAAACACTCTTTGGCCTGATCCCAATATTTCGTGAGCATCAAATTTCAAACCATGAGAAAAGCACAGGCTTTTTAAATAGCACGATGAAAGACTGAACAAAAATTCTATTCCTAAAAAAGTGAAAAACCAAAAAACTCCGTTTTCAAAGAAAAAATCAGTTTTTAATTTTCAATTTAACTTAAAGACCTTTTTATTGGTATTCACTTTGATTGAGAAAAACTTTGCTAAGATTATTAAGTCTAGTTTTTTTAACTCCGACTTGAGAAGTAGGAGATTTTACAATTTTTCAGGTCACATTTTGTTGAATACCGTCTCACTATTTTTGGACCATTGACTATAAGACAATTTGACATGATGGCTTTTATTTTTATAGTGTCAATATTTAGAAAATTTAGGAATTTTTCTGCTATTGTCACAAAGTATAGAAGTTTATTTTTTGCATTTATTGAATGACTTACATTCAGATTTTTTAAGATTTCACTGCTGTTGTGCATTGGCCGTGTCACGAATTCAGTCCACAAAATTTACAAGTTTCTGATTGATTACTTTTTTTGTAATTTCATTTCAAGCTTGTTTCGAAATCGCTTGAACGCAAAAATTGAGATGACATTACCAAACTGCAAATTTATTTCCTTGTTCAGCTTTTTTTAAAAGTTTTTCGTGGTAAACGGAAGTTTAATATCTCATCTTTTTTTTTAAATTCTTTTTTTTTTTCTCAACCAATTACTTTTGGGGCCAAGATAAATTTTTTGGCCAAGTTAAATTTTTGTAAGTCAATACCATAAAAAATGTTGAACGAAATAAATTAAGCTTTTTTAAAATAAACTAAACATGAACTTTCTAAAGCAACTAAAATTTTGTAAACTTTGTAAAATTTACTCAACTAAAATGAAAAATCCAAAAAATAAAATATAAATCGAAAAAATTAACTTCTTATTCGCTACTGTTTACTGTATTGCGAGATGATTTGCTCTTTATGAGCAATACACATTTTTTATCTATTGCTATTTAACAGTTTTTAGAGGTTTAGCTTAAAGAACAAATAATAGATAATCTTTATAGATCCAATTTTTTTTGTGCTTTTTTTTCGCTTATCTTTATCCGCTTTATCTAAACCTAAATTATTCATCCAATGATATCTTTTTATTATCATTGATTACAATAACACAAAGCATTTTGATAATCCAATACAGCTAAATAAATATAAAAAATATTTAAAAAAGCGCAAAGTCTAATGTTGAACAATGCAGAAGATTTTTGGAAAAAAATTGAGAAACAACACTTTGTAGTTTAGTATTTATTGAGAAAATAAAAAAAAAGAAATAAATTAGCAGAAAAAATTTATCGATTACATCAGTGGTTCTCAACCTTTCTTCTCTTGAGGCCCATTTTCAGTGTCAAAAGAAATATTAGGCCCACAAAACCTTTAATAAAAATTTCGAGTATCATAAAATGTTTTTTTTTAATAGTATAAACCAACGGTTCCCAAACTGGGCGCCGCGGTGGCCAGGTGCGCCGCAAAAACTTGTGAAAGTTGTTGCATTTACTGCTTTTCTCACAAAAATTACAATGTGAAAGTTGTTAGCAGCTTTTTACAATTTTACAGTGTGTGGTAACCAGCAACTGTGTGGAACCACTTGTTAATTGTTAGTTACAATAACTTATCTAGAAAACCACGCGAGTTTTTTGCTCGTAAGTTATCAGAAATGAATAAGCAGTCGGTCGTATTTTCAAAATTTTTGCAAACACCAGCCAAAGCAGAGCTTGCGTCTTTTAAAGTTGGGTACAGAATCGCAAAATGAAAAAGACTGCATACCATTGCGGAAGAACTTGTGCTTCCTGCTGCTCTTGACTTAGTTTCGATAATGATTGGAGAATCAACTGCTTAAAAACTAAAAGCTGTTCCACTCTCAAACAATACCATTAGTTGGAGGATCGATAAAATTTTGGATGATAATAATGATCAGCTAGTAGCAAAAATGCGTGGAAATGAGTTCTGCTTACAGTTAGATGAGGCAACAACCAGTACCAGTAATAAAGATGCTTATTTGATTTGCTACGTACGCTTTATCAATAACGACGGCAATATCGTTAAAGATTTACTCTTAGTAAACCCATTTTAAAAAATTGTAGAGAGCATGAATTGTTTGCAATACTGAACAATTTTTTTCAGGAAAATAATTTCCAGTGGAAATATTGCGTTGGTTTAATGCACGGATGGTGCTCGAGTTATGTCTGGCCGCTTTGGCGGGCTGCGATCGTTAGTGCAGGGCGTTGCCGTTAACGCAAAATGGACCCACTGCCTAATACAACGTGAGGCGCTGGCTTCGCCACAGCTCAGTGGTGACCTTAATGGAGTGCGTAAAGTTGTTGTCAAAACTGTGAACTTCATTAAAGCAAGGCTGCTTAAAGCTCGGCTTTTCCAACGTCTTTGCGATGAATTAGGAGTAGAGCACAACAATTTATTCTTTTATTGTAATGCAAGATGGTTTCCAAAGGCAAAGTTTTTCTGCATGTGTACGAATTGAGAAATAAAATCTCCATATTTTTAAAAGAAGAAAACCGTGCACTTGCTACTACCTTTGAGGATGAAGTTTTCCCGACACAGTTGGCGTATCTCTGCGATATTTTTTAAAAATTAAATCAATTAAACATCTCCCTCCAAGGAAAAAAAACTCACCTTCTGCAACTCTATGACAAAATTACAGCCTTTAAAAGAAAAAGATGTGACAAACTGATCTGCTGATAAATAACAAGCAATGTGATAACTTTCCACTTTTAAAACCTTATTTAAACTCGCAATCTGGCAATCTCTCCCTGCAGAATACCGATGAGTGTGATAAGAAGACTGTGATGTGTTTGCATTTGGATGCTCTAATCTCGCATTTTGAGAAATATTTTTCCGAAGACATGGAAAAGCACAAATGGATAAGAAATCCTTTTGTTGATAATCCAAATGCCTCTCAGCGATTTACATCTCTGGAAGCTGAACAATTTATCGATCTTTCTTCTGACCTCACTTTGAAAAGCTTATACAACCTTAATTTACTCATTTCATTTTGCGTTAAGGCTCGATTTGAGTTTCCACTTGTAGGTTGTAAAGCTCTCTTCTGTAGTAAGTAAACTCAGTAAAGCTGTAAATCCAAACTAATTCTGGAAAAAAATCATTTCAATATGCAGGAGCAATATTGTGGAACAAAATACCTAATTCCATTAAATCTCTTTCTTTTACTTCTTTCAAAAAAGAATATAAAAAACAACTAATATGGAAATACTAATAGAGTACTAAAGTGTTATTTCTTGTATGTTGGATAAAAGATCAAAAATTTAATCTCATCTAGCTGGAATATGCACAAAATGTCTCATAATTTTAGAATAAATAATATTACTTTAGAATTATTGTATCAGTTGTATGCTTTTTTTCTCTGCTTGTATTTGTTTACATTTTGTTTTGTTTTTTTGTTTTTTTTTCTTTTTTTCTTTTATTATTTCTTTTATAATCAGCACCAGTATTTCATATTCAGTATTCCTTGCCTTTTTCAAATTAACTTCATGTTACTACATGAAAAAATGGAGGCACCTCGACTTTGATAACCGTATGGTTCTTTCGATGCCTCCATGGTGTAACTTGCATGCACAATTCTCAATCAGTTAGATTTTGTTTGAATTAAAAAGTTTGTTACTTGTTAATATGTCGTGCTATGGTTATGCCAAATAAAAATTTTGTCTCTCTCTCTCTCTCTCTCTCTCTCTCTTATTTTTTTACGCCTTTTGCAAGGTCATACTTGTGTAAAGCCGGTTTTTCTGCAGCAGCAGTAATCAAGTCGAAGTATCGCTGCGTGTTGCAATATCAAACATTGCACCGCGGTTTAATAAAATGTGCATAGAGCAACAAGCTCACTGCTCACATTAAATGTTTTTTAGTATTTTGCGAATAATGCTGACATTTTTGTGCATTTTGACTAATGAACATGATTTAAATACAATTTCTTGGTAAAACTTAAAATTTGCAAATTTTGGCTTCATTAAGGCGCCGCGAGTATTGATAAGTTTTCGAAGGGCGCCGTGAACAAAAAAAGTTTGGGAACCGCTGGTATAAACAATACAGTAAAATTGTCAATGACCAAACTAATCCTTGTGTCTATTTATCAGCTTGTCAAGTTGCATTGCTAAACCTTGGTTCAACCTCAAGCGTAAATCTCCTCTCTTTTCAATTTGCAATTTTTTTGTCAGTAAATCATTTACTGCAGAAAATCCTGCTTCAATTAACCAAGTAGTAGGAAAGCCAAGTAAGAATGGAACTACTTTTTCAAATAACAATGGATAGAATGACCTACGCTCAGCCATCCGATTAATCCATTCCTTTCAATATTTACCATTTATGCTTTGTTCTCCTTTAGTTCAAGAAGTTTACCAGCAATAATGGGATCAATGTCTTTCTCACTTAAGACGTTAAAGTGTGCCATATCTATAATCCAACCTGGTGGACTCGTTTCGATTATACTTTTAAATCTTCTGGTCATATCTTCACTTAAGTTTTACAGGTTGTTAGTACAGCTTGCGATTACTTCTAGGCCTAAAGCAGTTTTAGCCAAGTTACAAAAAAAGGCAAATTTATTTTTTTATAGATGCATCTTCCAGAGACTTACTTTGTTCAAAAAAGAGCGCACTTTCTCAGCACAATCTATTAAATTAGTGTTTTGCCCTTGTAGTGTTTTATTTAGTTGGTTAACATGCTCAAATAAGTCAGCCAGGTAAAAAATCCTTGCCTTTGTATTTATGTTATTTAATGCTGAAAACAAAGTCTCAGCTTTACATTTTTGTTTCTTGCTATGAGCGTTAGTTTCCATGTGATGAGCAAAGATAAGAACCATGTCTCACAGTTCTGCAAGACGAACAAGAGAATTTCCTTTAGAAAGCCACCTAACTTCAGTGTGTAAGAGAAGTGTCTGGTGGTCCTCATCCTCACATAGTTTCTCAAACAAGCGGTCATGCAAAGCATTGGCTTTGACAAAATTTATTGCTTAAATTGCAATTTTCACTGCCTCTTTCATGTTATTATTGAGAGATTTAGCAGCGAGATGTTGCCGATGAATAATGCAATGAATTGTCATTATATGGGAGGCAACTTTTTTAATTTTGCAACAACACCATTGTGCTTTCCGGTCATAGTACTGGCACCGTCTGTCTGCAATAGATTTGACAGAGGAATCCCATTATTGTGCAGGAAGTAATAAACAGCTGCAGAGTTTCACTTCGTGTGTCAATCAGCTTGTTTATGAATACTGATTCTTCATGGATTTCCATTGCATCAATATATTGAACATAGGTAAGTAATAAAATAGAGTTATTTATTGTAGTTTCATCAATTTGCAGTGAAAACGTTAATAATAATAATAATAATAAACAAGTTTCTATCCCGCTCAGGTAAATAATTACTTCAAAGAAGTGGTTGCATCAGAGCAGTGAAAATTTTGAAACTTTTAATTTTTCCACTAGCTGTTCCTCAAGATTTTCTGCCATTTCATCTTGCCTTCTTTTTACTGTGTCATTGGACAAGGGGATTTTCTGTAAAATATTAGCAGCTTGTTCTCGTAGCAATTCTTTAGCACAAATCAACATTGCTGGCTTCACTAGACGTTCTGCAATCGTGTAAGACTTTCCCACCTTAGCAATCATTTTACTTACAATATAACTAACTTTAAGTGTCTTTCTATTATTATCTCTTGCCTTTTGCCAAAGGAAATCTAAAGGTTTTGGAGCGTGCTTCTGCCGTAACTCTACTTTTTTTCGAAGTAGCTGAGCTCTTTTCCTACAGAACTAGGATGCTTCACCTGTTGATGAGCTAATAATTTTGACTTTTTCATGGAATCATTTGTCATTATTAAACCACAGTCCACACATTCCCCAGCCAACAATGCTATGCAGGGCCCATGCGGGCCGTGCGAGGGCTGCCCGTACGGTAACCGTACCGATTTGGCCGCGGACGCTGTAGTGGCCCCACATGGGCTAACCGCAAGGGTTTAATCTGGCTTTCAATTTTAAGCCGTAATCAAAAATTAAAACATGCTAATAAGCTAACATTTTTAATTATTTTTAAAAAGGAACATTTTGCATAAATAGTTTGAATCACATGAAATTTGTGCGGTAAACTTGTGCCATAGCATTGTTGGCTGGGTCAGGCTTCTCAGAATCAGCAGTTGATGGATAAAAGCCTAGCAATAAAAAATCTTGCCGGTAATTGCGGACAGTCTTCCTTTTTTTCGAACTTGAAGATACCATTATGGAAAGTCAGGGAGTTAAAAGAAATGTTAGATATTATTCTAATAAACCTAAAATAAATGTTTTCACAAATTAAAAAAAATTAAACAATTTGTTTTATAATGTTATAATCAATAATCAAACAATCTTTTAATAATAAAACTATAACACAACCTTAAATCGCTGAGCTATTAAGAATTAAGATACTTTAGCCTAATAACATAAGAAATTTTAAAATTTATATTTATAAAAACACATTTGCAAAAAAATAATTATATTGTATGATTGATTTGTACTCACTTGAACATTAAGTTCATGATTTCATAAATTTACATTAGCAGATAAACTATAAATTTCAGCCATACATTTTTCTTGGGACCTAATGTTGGCCGAATGAAAACTTCAGGCCCATTTCAAAAAATTTTCAGGCCCATATTGAGAAACGCTGGATTACATGACTGGACTACGCGGGTGAATTAAGGTTGGCGAGATAACTCGTTGTTGAAATTTTCTTTTAATTAGGAACGCTTGTCAAGAAAAATTACTTATAAAATGAAACCTAAACACAAGGTAGAACATATAAAACTTTTTTTATGTAGACGTCTGGGTGTAAGAATAATTACACTTAAAGAAGCAAATCGCTTCCAGTAATAGAAATTTAATATCAGTACGAAAAACAATTTAATTGAAATTCAATCATTAAGCAATTTTTATGTAGTATTACAAAAAAAGATGCCAAAATTGTGGCCTCTATTTATGGAAACTGTTGTTTCTTAAATTTTGAGACTTCCTAATTAAGTTTATGTAAACTTTCATTTTGATAATTGCTTGACACAACAGTAAAATTAACTTTACATGAACTACTAATTCATATCAAAATTTAATGCGATTAAATTATTTTCAAGAAATTAATTCATTTCAAGTTTAGGCGCACGTCTTCGTCATAATTGCAGAGTTTATAATACAGAAAAACAAAAAAAAAATGTGAATCGTCTAACCGAACTTGTCAAATTGAACCAACTGAAATTGTCGGCTCAATGAATTGTCTTGAATTGAATTAAATTGTCGGTAAAATGCAATGGCGGCTCGCCCATTGGAGCTGCAAAGCTGCACCGCCCCCAAATATATCAGTGCAAAAATTTTACTCATTTAGTCAAGCGTTCTTGTCCACAAAATCTTAAATAGATTTTAGTAAGGCAGCTTCAATATTTGCCTCCCTTCAAATAAAAAGTAAGATCATTATATTTTTCTGCAAATCAATTGAAATCTGCTTTTTCACTGTGTTCTTTTGATAGGCACACCTTATTTCTGAAGGGGCAGACCGGAACGCTCGTCAGCAAAAAAAATTCGTTCCTAAAAAGTAGTTTTCTCTAAAATAAAAAGTATTCGCTTTAAATCTGTCTCGAATTTCATGATTTTCGTCTCAAAAAATATTGATCTCTGAAAAAACAAAAAAGAGAAGGCCTGCATTTGGAGTTTGTCTTAGATGTCATTAAAGTCTATCAGTCTCTGGCGGTGTTTCTGCCACAATGACCGGGACAAAGCCTTAAAAATCGAGACGTATGGTAAGCCTATCTTTTGATGTTAAAAATACATTATTTAAATCGTGTTGATCAAATTTATATGGTTCACACCTGTGGAGTAAATAAGTAATGTCAAGTTTTCATAGTATTCATGTTGCCTGGAATGACTGCTATAGGATGTTATACAACCTACCGAAGTACACAAGCGCGCGTGAATTACAAGTTATGAATAATATACCTACTTTTGAAGCTCCTTTGAGAAAAACTTTGTTTAATTTTATTAATCACTGCTTAAATCCTGTAACTTCCTTATCACCAACTTGATGAATACTATTGCTTTAGCCTAATAGTCAATTTTTTACTTACTACAAGCACATGCTTAATTGTTTTTCATAACGATTATTCTTGTGACAAGTACATTTGTGTTATTGTTAATTTCATATGGACGTTACTGTCTAAAATAAAGGGTTTGAATTAAATTCCATTGAATTAAATTAAAAAAAAGAAATAAAAGTGAACAATATAGCGCTTTTTTCACTTTTGGTGAAAATATCTGTTGAAATGAGAGAGATTTGTGGCATGTCGCAATAAATTGGTTTGTTCTGGGTAAGTAAAAATACACGCATCGTGCAACGTGCAACTGCAAAGCGATAAATTTATTTTAAGTTTTAGTAATGGAAGATGATTTAACAGCCTATCTGAGCCAGGGGCTTTTAAACTGGATGCGAGCTCTGTTCCTAGGGGATCCGACGATGTGTGAATGCTGAATCATTAGGGTTAGTAAATATCACGCAACTGTTCAAAAAAAAAATTTTTTTTAAGTGTTTCTGTTGACTAGTCTGCTTGTCTAGTCAACTGTTTGTTTTCTTCTATTTGCTATTGTTTTTCAGGGCATTTTAAAATTAGTGTTGCCGGTATTGAAAACTTTTATTTTATAAGGGGTGGGCACAGCCGTAATTAACCCCCCAAGTTTCCAAAATTTAAGCAAAGTCTTAATTTTTCTTTCAGTGACAAGGAAATATTTGGCTTTCTAAAAAAGGGAAAAGATGTCGAAATATTTTCTATTTAAATATATGATTTGCGGTGAAGCGCGGTGTAAGTTTTTGTTAACAATTTTGTGGTGCAGCGCGGTGCGGTGTCACAAATGAAAGATACTTGCAGGCTGCAGACACAAATCTTTTTATCCGTGACATCATTATTATACCAGTATAATTGCTTTTGATATAAGTTTCATGTTTAAAGTATAATGTTTACTAGTTATTAAGGTAAATTTTGATCTTTGAAATAAAGTATTGTGTTTATTTGAGTATAACGTGCAAGGTTTTCTACCAAAATAACAACTCAAAGTCTGGGTGTGCGTTATATACAAAGGCTGGGCTAGCTAAGGAAATGGTATTCCATAATAAAATGCATCATTTCCTTGGATACGCCTTGGCTCCTGAGTCTAGAAAAAGTAAAACAAAATTTTATACTGATTTTTAATCAAAAATTGGGGGTGCACATTATACACGAGTGCGCCTTATACTCAAATAAATACAGTAGTTTTGAACTGAAACTATAGTAAGTTGTCATATCTTTTATTATCATCATCAATCCAATTTTAATCTGGTTTAATCCCCAGTAAATGGAGGTAGCCGGATGCATCCCACTACTTCTTCAACTCTTCTTACACCTTTTCTCTACCTACATCAATCTGCCACATCTTCTTTCTTTAAACCAAACCTTCTCGTGTTTCCTTCGACTTGTTCCCTCCATTTCATTCTTGGTCAACCATGTTTATGTTTTCCATCCACTTCATGTACCACTGCCTTCATCAAAACATCTTCCTCAGGTCATCTTGAAGCATGATCATACCATCTCATACCATTCGCCCTTGCCAGCTTATCTGCTGCTTTCTTCAGTCCCAACATGTCCATCAGCTCCTCTGTATTCCCCTTGTCCACCAACTTTACACTGCACATTGCCCTCACCATAGATCTTTCTGCTCTTAAAACAGCTACTTCAATTTCTCTCAAACACCACGTTTTGCTTCCATATAACATAGCTTATCGTACATAGCTCTTTTATATCTTTCCTTTCATCTTCAAATTGTTTTTAGTCAATAGAATTTTTAATTTTTTTTTTTTAGAGAAAATGTGTCAAAGAATGAAAATTTGTAGAGGAAAAATACAGAAGAGTGAAAGTCATTTTCCCCAAAATTGATTGACCAGAGGTATCTTGGTATCTTTATTAAGTAACGTAATCTTAGATTTTGCAGATTTTTTTTATACTATTGGTTATTTATGGTAAAGTAATTATAAACTCTACTAATGCTAGTTGCTTAAATATTCAGTCATTTTTCTTTTACAAATTGTAGATTTAAGTTGGTTTGTATTTACTGCAAATATTGACACTTATTTTTACACAATAATTATTCCTAATCTTTATGAATCATGACTATTGAAATAGTTGTGTTGTCCTTTTTGTTGTTATATGTCAACTGTATGTTGTGGTATGCCCCTTATACTAAGCAGAAACTATGATGTACAAAGAGGTCAATGCATCATGCTGTTGCACCTTAAAAGTAATTATGTAAATGCATCTTTGTACGTTAGACGAATAACAGCTTAATAAAACTATCAAAAATGTTTAATTTACTTCCCTAATTCCGGTGTAGAAAACGAAAATATCGTTCCGTTTCTTCTGATCGTGTAAATCGAAACACTATTTTATCTGAAACAATATCTTATCACTATCTTATCAAAAAAATAAAACACACTATCGAAACATCTTAACGAAATTACATCATTCACAGTATTTGTTTAAAAAACGGGAAGCTGATTTTTTACATAACTTGATCTGCTCTTTGCGGAATCTTTAAGAACAGGACACTTTTCTCTAAATTTTTCAAGACAGACACATATTGGAAATTTCTTTAGTATTAGCAAATCGCGTACTTTATTTTACTTCCGAAGCTGCTACTTAATAGCAGATTTTATAAGTGTGATTCCATTTATGTGTTTTTATTATTATCCCATTTTATTATCGTTCTTTTATTATCCCATTTATGTTTATGTATTTTTGCTGAAAAAATTGCAACAAAATTTTATTTACTTTTCTGCAATTTCATTTTTTATTGTTTAAACAGGTTTCAAGAAAGACTACCAAAATATTGTCGTCGTTTGGAAGAGCATCCACTTCTTGTCAAAAACAAACAGTTACCCTTTTACTACCCTGCTGCTGTTTTGTCCGGATCTGATGCTGGCTTTCTTTGTTAAGCCAACATCGAGTTTCGTCATCCAAAGCTGTCAGACCTTGTGCTTCGTGCAAGCAAAATGAACGATCAATACGATTACTTTGTATTACACTCATTGTAATAAAGCATTTCAATCCTTGTCAAAAATGCCTTGCTGTTTTAAAAATCGGAACGACTTACCCATAGCACTTTATGATGAAAATTTTTTGCTTTACTTGGCTTTTCGTGTTGATTTTGTTTATTACTATTGACGACTCTGTCTATGAGCTTCAGCCCCAATGCCCGTTTTTACTATCACTTTTTTTCGTATTTTATATACCGTCATTCCGTGAATGTTTGATGCTTCCGCTGTTTCATGTCTTATTATTGAATTTAATAACACTACTGTATAATAATTATATTGAAGAAATAGCAAAAGAGATATCGCAGTTTTTTGTATTGTTCAATTTCAAGTTTAATTATAAAAGTTTTGAAATTTTTTTAAACTATGTGTAAACAGTGGATTACCAAGAATTTTTGAAATGGGGAGGGGCTATACAACCACAATCAAATATGCTTAGCTAAAAAGTTTTTTCAAATGGTAAAAAAGGTCTTCACATTAAATCTGTTTCGGTGTTGTCGAGTTTTCGTCCCAAAAACAGAAATCTAAAGAAAAAAGAGGTCTTCACTCAAATCTGTCTCTGATTTTTTCCAATACCCCCCCACCCGCCCGAAATACGCTACTGTTTGTAAAATGTTTTTAGCAAGCAGTATCAACACTGTGCCTTTATTTATTAACTTTTGTCTTTCTTAATTTTCAATAGTAGCTAGTTTTTTGTTTGCTTTTGGAAATTTCTATATAATTTTGTTTTACTGCTTTGTTTTTACCAAGATGTTTACTTATTGGATTAATTAGTAAAAATTATATTTATTGTTTATTTTCACATTTGAATTTTTTGGCAGTCATTAAAGAAAAAAGCCTGTTAAGTTTTTTGTAGGAGTAATTTTATTCAATGCATGTATTAAAAAACATGTTTTCCTAAAGATACTTCTAATTATTTTTTCCACACTATAAACAGTATGATAATCGTGTAATGGTACAATCTCCATCCGTTTTGCCTTAATACTAATAAGCCAACACTGACCTTTATGGTCGCTTGAAAGTCGGATGCTTTATCGCGTCATTGCGTTTTTTAATCTTTGTGACTGGCTGGACAACCTTAGAGGTGTTAAACTTTGTGTACTGTAATTGTAAAGCGATTACCTCGTCCTATTTTCTGGAGGTGCCAAGATGTTGCTGCTTGGTTGAAAATTTTTAATTGGTTTGTGTTTTAATTAGAGATATGACGGAAATTTAAAGATGCTTGCAAAGACCGCCAAGCAGCGGAAAGTGGCGTAATGTGTCTTTCCGAAAGACACAACAGAATAAAACAAGTAAGTTATGTTGATCGCATTTCGCCATCAATACAGCAAGGTTTTTTTATTAACCAACTAAATTTACTAGACAATTTGTCAAAAAGAAAATAAAAAAAGTTTTTTAAATAGACATTTGAAAATCAATTTTTATCTGATGCTGGTTTATAAAACCTTTAAAAGTGGAGCAAAGAACAGATGTCACGCAACTTCATAAAAAATATTGAATGCAGAAAGTATGTAGGCTAACAAAAAAGTTATAAAATAATAGGCCTCCTAAAAAAATTTAGGAATGTAGATAAAAATTGAATAAATATTGGCATCGGGAAGACGTTGAAAACTTGGATCAGGAATAGCCTACAACCAAGCTATTAGTCTTTTTAAGCTTCATGTATTTCCTACGGCACAACATCAGCGAGGTTAAAGTTATTTTTAATCTCTTAAAATATCTCTTATATTTGTATACTTAATTTAATCTTATCTAATCTCTTAATATACTTAATGTATACTTAATTTAATCTCTTAATACGATATTGAAGCAACATCTTACTACATTCCACAATGATAGCATTTAATTGCTTTTTGAGTAGTCTTAATTTTTCAGTTTCAATTAAATTTTTACGACTCGGTTTTATTTGATATAAAACTCTACAATTTATAACTTATAAAACTATTTATAATAATAACTTATAAAACTTATAAAACCACAATTGCTCGTGAAACGTTATTTTAATAATTATAAACATTTGTTTATACATGGAGCAATCTACGACCAAGCCATGGACAATGATCAGACTGCACCAAAGTTAACTCAACTACGCTTGCAAAAATTTGTACTGTAAACGGTTCTTCGCATAACTTAACTAAACTAAACTACGCTCAAGCACAAAGGCACTGTTACGGCAAGTACTCTTTGAGTTTCGAACCCGGGTTTATTTCTGCCTTTGATTTACTTAATTTTTGTTTGACATTTAATTTGATACACTTCATTATTTCACGGCGCTCGCTTGCTAATTGATTGCTGCTTTGAGCTGACTTCTCTTTCCATAAGTTTAGTGTAATTTGTGAGGAAACGTTTTATTTTTAGCTACTTCAGCCCTTGTGTAGCGGTCGTAGAATCACTGTTCGAAATACTGTTAGACGCCGTTGGAAGTGCTGTCGAGGCCTTTGATATAATACTGTTAGAGATACTGTTCGATATTGTTAGTTTTGACGGTCTGCTCCGTGTCAGTCTACAGTTGTTGTGTGTTTATAAGTCTTTTCTTTTGCGCATTATTAGTGTTTACGTTTATTTATAGAAAACCGTCCGACCAGATTATTACGTCCGATTTCGTCCGATCATCCATTTTGTTCGTCCGTTTAAATTTCGTCCTGTTCATTTCGTCCGTCCAGCTTATTTCGTCTGACCATCTTATTTCGTCCATAACGTCCGTAGATCTTAATTTCGTCCGACCTTATTATTTCGTCTTATTTTTCCCTGTCCAATTTAGTTCGTCTTATTTCTCATTGTTTTTATATCTTGTTAATACAAATTTAAATCAAATCAAGGACGCGTATATTTCCGGAGACAGCCACACGGAATTTAAGACCGCGAAGAACTTACTGTAACAGGTACTATAAACGCGCCTTAAAGAAAAGGACGGCGGCAGTCTGAGAGCACGTTCGAAGTAAAAAAGAGATCGATGAGTGAGGGTGACACGAAGCTGCGGGAGAAGTGCTTCCAGGTATAGTAGGGGAATAGGAGTTGACAATAGACAGCGTGTGATAACTCTACCGTATCTATGCATTCTCTCCACGAAGGTAATGTGGGTGGGGGGTGAGAAAGGAAACCATGCAGCCTGAGGAAGCATAAGTGAGAATTGGGCGAATAAAGGCTTTATATAAAGTACAAAGAGATTCTTTAGGGGGACCCCAGGAAGCAGAGGTGATAGTATGAAATTATCGTATAACGAAAAATTGATTTCGATCTTTGAAGGTCATCATCAGTTTTTGTAAATAATCAAAATTAAAAGAATTTAAAACAAATACTACTTATTCTAATCGGATCCTGACTTTAAAGACATAAAGTGAAGCCTCAATGAAAGCTACAAGGAAAACAACACAACAGCTGAAGTCATGATTATTATCAATCACCAAACGAAGATGAAAAAAGGCACACTTTAAAATTCTGTCGTAAAATCAAAAAGCAAACTCCAGCTAAGATCAAAAGCATGGGTTGAAAAGATAAGACGTCGCTGTAGTTTTCTCACAGTGTGTGCCGTTTGAAAGATAGTGAACAAATAAACGGGTCAAAAACTCAATCACTATTACAAGACAGAAAAATTCTATTAATATTAATTTTAGCATTCAAATAATTAATCCATTTATTTTCACACCAATTCAATAAAGTTTTGTCCGGTTGTTCCACAAATATAACCATAAAGCACTCTGTGATGTCAGGTTTAGCATTAAAAACGTCAAAATGAAATTTATAAAAATGTATAAGTCGGGCAGTTATACTTTCGATCTAAGCGAGAGTTTGCGGTTTTTGATTATACGACAGAACAAAGTGTGCGTTTTTTTATCTTCGTTACGTGATTGATAGCCATGATTTCTGCTATTGTATTGTATTCATTGTAGCTTTTTATTGAGGCTTGACTTTGTGTCTTTAGAGTCAGGACCCGATTTGAATGAGTAGTATTTGTTTTAAATTCTTTTAATTTTTTACAGAAACTGATGATGACCTTTAAAGATCAAAATCAATTTTTTGTTATAAGTTAATTAGTTTTAGTTTTTAATTTTTATATTATATATTTGGCCCATTCAACTTTGACTGATTTTATCAATGAATTTTTGTATCGCAATATACGTTTGTTCGCAACTACAATATAAATTTAAACCAACACATAGTTAACACAGTTATAATTTTAGCATTGCGTAACGGTCTGGAAAAGTACAATATAGTAGGCTAGTTGTAGCATAGACTAGATGACTGCGAAGGGCATGCAATGTAGACGCCCACTTGGCATGTGTAGCCTTGCCATCGACGCGTTGTGGTTGTGTGTGATCTTCCTATGTAGCCTTTATGATTTTTTTAAGTATCTAGTCTTTTTTATAGTATTTGAAGTTGCCATTGTTGTTTCGTACACCGTAAGTGCATAAGTAGCCAACAACTGTCGGCAGCGTGGTCCAGTGGTTAAAGCACCGGACTGATGATCAACATGGTCTCGGTTCAAAACCCACTTGCGCCATTCTGTTGTGTTCTTGGGAAAGACACTTTACGGCACTTTCCCCTGCTTGGTGGCCTTGACAAGCAGTCCTAAATTACAGTAATATCTCTACTAAATTACTAGCGGACAGCAATATCTTGGCATCTCCGGAAGCAGGTCGGGGTAATTGCTTACCCTATGTATAGCGCCTCCGTCGCTTTCCTGCGAGTCAGGAGGATAAATATAGAGATAAAAATTAAAAATTAAGAAACGTAATTGTTTGCAGAGCTTGGTGCACTTAATCACTTGTAAATCAGCTTAAAATTAAAGGAGATAATAATGGCATCTACCAAGAGAAAAAAGTTTAATGAAAACTGTGCGTTTAAGGAAGAATGAATAGAAAAATATGCTTTCATTCTTTTTACATCCAGCTCAAATCTGTTGGCCTACTGCCTTGTTTGTAGTCAAAATGTTGCCTTAGTGAAAAGCAGCAATCTGAAATGCCATTACGAAACCAAACATAGTGAAGTAGAAGAGAAGTGCAAGCAAGGAAGGGAAGAAAGGAAGAAACAAATAAGTCTTCTTAAATCACCGTATGAAAAGTCTACCATGGTTTGTGCTAATACCATGAATGCCCAAGAAAAAGCAACCGAATGCTAATTGAGAATAGCTTGGATTTTAGGAAACCATAAAAACCCCTTCAGTGATGGAAAAATTGTTAGAAAAAGCGTGTTACAAATGGCTGAGATCTTGTTTGGTGGCAAGCAAAGAGATGAGATAATCAATAAAATAAAACAGATTTCTTTATCTGATTCTTCAACAATGAGGAGAACCAAACTATTGGCTGAAGATCTTTTAATGCACCTTGTATTTCATCAACTATTGACGAGTCAACTGACATGACCGAAATACTCACCTTCTACTCTTTGTACGATATTATAATGGAAGCAAAAAAGAATTTGCGCAGGATTCGTTAGGTGTTACTACTCTTGAAAAACGAACACAAAAAGAAGATATTTACGCATTTTTGATAAGCATGATGAAGTCGAGAAATATCAAAATCAAGTCGGTCATGTCGCTTACCACAGATGGAGCTCCAGCAATGCTTGCTCGAGGGAAAGGACTTGTGTCACACTTTAACGACTTGAATGTGAAATTACAAGGAGAAAAATGCACAATATTTGATTAAATCACTGCAATACGTGCATTTCGGAAAAAATTAGAAATTTTTAAACATGATATTCAGAGTATTCTTCTTCATTTTCCGAGCTTTTTAGAACAATGTAATGGTAAAAAAGATGACAGATATGTGTAATTTATTGATAAGTTGACGAATAATTTTACAGTACGTGTTTTGGGTTCAAACCAAGGACATTTGAAGCGACCTAAAATTGCATTTGTAAATAGCTTGACTTACATGTGCAACCAATTCGTAACGGTAGATTAACTCCATTTAGTGCACAATAATTTGTCATTTATCTGAACTCCTTTCGCCCTTATTAACTTTTTCTTTTTATACAGCGCACAATGATTTGACACTTATCTGTCCTTTTGGCCCTGATGAATTTTCTCTTTTTAACTTTTTTTTTAATTCACATAGTCATTAACAAAGAGCCCAAAATATAAATAGGGTACGCCAGAGAAAAACACTCCTTTTCATTTAAGTGGTAAATATACTTTTTGGCTGAAATGTGACTAATTGCTTTGAACTTCGGAATCGCAATCGTCAACTTAAGTTATTTGGCTCTCCACTTTCCTAAACTTTTGTAAGTTACTTTTATTTGTTTTTTGTATAAATTTTCATAGTAGCTATTTTCAGTGATTTACTCGTATATGTTATTTATAGGATTACAAGTACAAAATAGGAGTATTTGTTAATCAAGTTTTTTACGTGGAGAGAGAGAGGGATAGATTCGCGATAAACAGTCTAAACCCAAAACAGTACGCTTTAGTGACTTTTCTCTGAAAAAATATTTGTTGCTTTTCATTGAAAACCCTTTTCTAGTAACAGACATTGCAACATTTTCAGTCGAAGTAAAAGACATATGCAAGTGGATAGATGCAGCAAAAGTTCAATTGGAGCTAATTGAATCTCAAAAGAACATTGTACTGAAAGAATCTTCTGTAATTGTACACCTGAGAAGTTTTGGTCGGAGAAAGTTTCTCCAAGTTATTTCCCTATTCGTAGCAAATTGGCAGCACATATACTCACCATGTTTGGGTCAACTTATTACTGTGAGTAAGCATTTTCAAACATGAATTTCATTAAAACAAGTTTTAATTAGAACCCAGATTTAAAGAAGTGGTAAGAAATAAGAAATGTCATTATTTGCACGAGCTGATGCAGAACAATAACTAATTTTGTGTTTTTAAGACATGTTGCGTTTACATTAAGCTATTATTAACTTATAAATTCGGTGGGACCTTATTCAGCAAATTTTTAACTTTTGTATCTGAACCTTTTCTAAAACTAATTGAGTAGCCCTGCTTCACACAATTGAAAAGTAATACCTGGCTTAAAGTAATGCTAAGCTATTCATCAGATGAAACTGCTTTTCTCCGATTTATTTTCAATTTTTAAATTGAAGGACCAATGATTTTGGGGTCTCTTCAAAAAGTCACCGTAAGCGATTTTTTTTTAGTAAAACTAACCTGGAATCTCCATTCAGCACCAGGATGGAATAAAAAACCAAGAGCAAATAAGCTTTCCCTTAATGTCAAAAAAATAAAATACATTTTTTTCAGCTTTCGTACCACAAAAACATTGTCAAAAGAATCATTTTTAACTATTAGAAAAAAATCAAATTGAAAGAAACACCTCAATCAGGTTGTAATGTGTTAGCCTATATTTAATGAACGCCTAACATGGAAAGATCACAATGCGATTGCTAATCAGCAAACTAAAATCATCGCTATAGGCCTACGCAGTAATAAGAGTAAAGCCTTTTCTAACTTAAGCACTACTTACACTTTTTTATGTACTAATTTTTGGTCATATTATATATTGCAGTAATGCTTGGTGCAATGGACACTCTGTGTTACTCAATAAATTACCAAAAATCTTCAACAAGTTTATTACTATAATAATTTGTAAAAATCCCACAAAAAACGCAACAAAGAAATAAGAAAAGATAACATTTTTACTGTACAACAACTCCATAAATTAAATACTTTAATTGCATATACAAGTCATTCCGCAAGCAATTACCTTCACCATATCACAATATATTTCAAATATTACCTTCAGCATATCACAATATATTTCCTTCAGCTTTTTATAATTACTGCTTTTTATATTACTTTATTTATATATTACTACTTTTTATAATTACTTAGTTACTTTTATAATTACTAAAAGTAACTCTCAAATCATATCATTATCATGAAAAAACACAGTAACAAAATAATCAATAAGATACATCGGTCAAAAAATTTGGGATCTTTTGTAGAAAGCCCCCGCCATCTATTGCGAGTAATTTTTTTTTTTGGTGAAACTAACCCGGAATCCCCCAACAACACTAGGATGAAATAAAAAAAGAAACTTGTAGGGAGTATTCCGGGTTAGTTTCACCAAAAAAATTACTCGCAATAGATGGCGGGGCTTTCTACAAAAGATCCAAAATTTGAAATGAGTTACCGGAAAAGATAGAACTATGTAAATCTTTGAGTACAAATGTTAAAAAATCTGAAGTATTCTTCCATGAACAACAAAAAACTTATAAACTCTTAAATAATCATCATTTTATACGTTTTGCTGGTCTTCTTTTTTTGTACAGTATTTCAGAAAAACAACTGAATAATTTAAAAATCTTCAAATTTACCATGATTAAGAAAAAACTTGAAGAAAGTTCTGTGGGATCACTCTTGTTTCCAAATAAACAATTTTTTTAAAATGGCTTTCAGTAAAACCATACCAGAAGCTATTCGTGTCACACTTTTCAATGGCAGTCGTGACAATGATGAAGTAAAGAGCAACGCTTATTTATACGCAGAGTAAAGGCCCGTTTCCACTACGAGCGTGGAAAAGAGCATTCTTTGTCTTTTTTATTGATCTTCGATTGAAGCGAACGGTTAAAATTGAAGCGAGCGCAAAAAGAAATCAATAAAACAAACAAAGAATGCTTTTTTCCACGCTCGTAGTGGAAACGGGCCATAAGCGTTGCACAATTACTTGCAAAACAACTTTGTGTTGTTTCATTGTGTCACGTGCGTACTTGCAAAATCTTGCAAACTGCGCAGCATTGTGCAAGTTTGCAATCTGCAATCTTTTTTTTTTAACTTGATATTTATCCTCCTGACTCGCAGGAAAGCGACGGAGGCGCTATACATAGGGTAAACCAGTGTGGTCCAAGGCTAAGAGCATGGAGGGCCGCATTAAGGTTTGAAAAAGTTTCGCGGGCCGCATTAAGATTTGAAAAAGCTTCGCGGGCCGCAAAGATAAAATTTAGGTCAGGGTGGTCTAACTTCTCCACTCTTGTGGGCCACTTTTCAAAAATTATTTGAGTTTGCGCGCCTCAACCGAATAAAAACACTTATTTTCGTCTCAAAATCAGAGTGTTCTCTAAAAAGAAAAAAAGGTCTTCACTTGGAATCGGTCTGCAAAATTTCTATTTTCGCGCAAAATCATAGCGTTCTTCAAAAAAAATTACGGCTGCTTGTCATCGACAAGACTTGTGCAAAATTGTTCCGCGGGCCAGGGTTTGGACCACACTGGGGTAAACAATTACCTGACCCGGAGATGCCTAGATATTGCTGTTCGCTAGCAATTTAATAGAGATATAACTGTAATTTAGAACTGCTTGCCAAGACCACCAAGCTGGGGAAAATGCCGTAAAGTGTCTTTCCCAAGAACACAACAGAATGGTGCAAGTGAGTTTTGAACCGCGACCATGTTGATCATCGGGCCAGTACTTTAACCACTCGACCAATCATTTAAATGTAATCATTTAAATAGTTGCACAGAGATTACAAACGCTTTTTGCTTGCACAGAGAAGGCTGCCTGATCTTTATATGCGCTGCGTCCAAGACTCGTAGTTGAAACTGTGAACGTGCAGTTGTTAAAATTGAAAACTTGGTGTCTTCATAGTTCTTAGCACATTCTACATTTTTTAACAGATGTTGCTCAGTTTGGCGGTGCAGTTGTTTTCTTATTCGATCTTGAGGGTTGCGTTCTTGTTGCATTGATTCTAGATCGAATCCATTTTGGAAAAATTTTTTAACTATCGCATAAATTTTATTTATCATTATTATTATTATTACTTTGCATTTATTTTTGTGGATTTTTGAAGTATGTTTTTTGTTGTTTTTTTACCTAGATTCTTAATGCTTTTGTTTTTGTATGTATATTTATTGAGGTTTTTGTTCGAGAAATATTCTTTTGATCCACAATAGGATTTCTTTCGGAGGGTTGTTGGCCTGTTGGGCTGGTAGAATATGTTCAAGCTTTCACATATATCTTAAGGACTGATCATATTCTTCGAGCCAAGCTCTACTATTGTCCCACCAATTCTCCGCTTTTATAGCAGCGTTATATTAAGCTAATAACCTCGGTTTTGTATTTTACACTCACATTTTGTGGCACTTTCCCCAGCTTGGTGGTCTTGGCAAGCAGTTTTAAATTGAAGTCATATCTCTATTAAAATTTCAAGCGGACAGCTACATCTTGGCATCTCCGGAAGCAGGTCGGGGTAATTGCTTGCCCTATATAACAGCGCCTCCGGCGCTTTCCTCCGAGTGAGGAGGATAAATATAAAGATAAAAATAAAATAAAAAATTTTTTCTCTTTCTATTTTTTCATAGTAGACAGATATCTTTGTCCAGGTAACATCAGCTTGATTTGCGAAATCAAAAAGGTTATTACAGAAGCAAGTTCAATAACCAATTCAGTACATTGGTTAAAAAATTTTTATTTTCTTTCAAAGAAAAAAAAGAAAAAACAGTTTTTAAAATGAATGCTGACAAAAAATTGAATAAAATTTTAAAAGTCTAAATAAAATAAAAGATTTTTAAAGTAGAGTCAAAAATTGATACAGTAAGTCAAAGAATTTACTTACTTGAAGCTGAATTTGTAAGCAGATGCAAAGAAATTCATGCTATTGTAAATTTCAAAGCTGATAAAGTTATGGTTAGTCAGCTTAATGATAAGATCAAACTTCTTGAAAATTTTAAATCTAATTATGAGAAGACCATTTTAATGAAAGAGTCTTATGACAAACGATTAAATGTCTTGATTCATGGTATTTAAGAAGACCTTGGTAACCCTTGAAAAAATAGAGAAACCACAATTGATAAATTTCTAATTTTTTTAAAAAATAATCGAAAAATAACAGATCTAGCGAAAATCAAGTTTTCGAATATCCACCGACATCCTATTAAAAAGAACAAAATATTAGTGTATAGACCAATCAATGTTAAGTTGCATACAATGTTTGACAAAAAATTTGATTTTTAAATTTGCGAAAAAAAAGAATATGATGACAAACGTTAAAGTAACAAAATTTTTAATGTTAATCGTTATATTAATATAACTGATCATCTTCCGAAAAAAAGTTTTAAAGGAAACGAAAGCTTTTATTACCACTTTATAAAGAAGTAAATAAGAACAAACAGAAGACCGTTTGTGTTTGGAAAGCATTAGATGGTAGTTGCACTTTGTTTATTAACACTTTATTTATTACATTAGAAAAAATTCTAAAATTATTCTATTTGCTTTTTTACGTCATACTGCGCGCCTTCTGTTTTTTTTCTCTTGATTTCATCTTCTTTTTTAAGGGAAGAGAACTTGATTGAAAAGACATGTTGCTGATGATGTTTTATTTAGTTATTTTTTCTTCTATTTTTTCTTAACTGCAGTAATGACCTTAACCAATAAAGTGATTTGTAGTAAATCAATCAATAACATACAGCAATATCTTAGCACCTCCGGAAGCTGGTCGGAGTAATTGCCTACCCTACGTATTAGCACCTCCGTCGCTTTCCTACGAGTCAGGAGGATAGATATAGAGATAAAATAAAAATAAATAAATAATAATTGCTTGAACGATTTAAAGATGCAAGTTCGAACCTCATCCTTATTGCTTAATAATTTTTTTTACCCAAACCATTTACTTTTCCATGAAAATTAATAAAATAGCTTGCTTCATATTATTTTAATGCTTAATTGATTTTTTTCTGTGACCTAAATATTTTGTAATGTCCAGAAAACCCTTATACACTTTTCAAATGTATATATGTATACGTGTATATAGGTATATTGTCATAGACTTTACTTGGGAATCAAAGAAGACCAGTTGAACAAGAAAACCCGAATAACTGCGCTAAAGTAAAGCTTTGTCTATTTTCTTTGTATTTACTCCGGCTGAAGAAGCAGTTTGCTGCGGGACTGAAGTTTTTTTTATACAGTTAGCTTCAAATTGATTATTTTGAAAACTTCTCTCCGCAAATAGACAGAGACCATTGTCCCTTACTATAAAAAATGTAGCCTACATCTACAAAATTTACAGAACTAACAATTCACGAAAACTTTTCTCCCACGCTTTGCCAAACTTCAAAGCAATTCCACACTAAAAACTTAAATTCTTCCGATGCACAAAATAATTTTATTTTTATAGAATTAATCTCCGAAAACACTTGCGCAAAGCAATTCCAACTTGTTAATCAACTTCAGAAATAACTCGAATCTACACTGGAATTGACATTGGAACAAACACTGGAATGAACACTGGAACGACTGAAATAAAATGCAAACCAAGCGCCCGCTTATATAAAATCACGTCATGTGACGCTAAGTTACGGTAGGGCACACTCGAATTTACCAGTAGCGATTAGAATACAGTTCACACTTGGTCATCGTACGCGTTTGCAGAGAAATAGCCAATCAGAGAATCGGGACGAGAACGTCCTACGTCATTAGAAATCTGGTTAGAAGAAAAACCTTCAAAACAATCGTAAAACAGCTTGCAAATAAGTTAAGTAAGATAAGTGGAAGTTTTACCGACTATGCGATTAATATTTGGCCATGAAAATATTACGTCATAATAAAATGTAAAATTATTGAAAAATAGAAAACCAACTTTAATCAATGCAATCAGATAGACTTATGTGATGGCTTACTTGGGAGACTTAACTAGTAATATTAGGAACTGTAAATACTATAATATAGACTGTAAAATATTCAAAACAAAAACCGTTAATGCCTTGATGCTATTACATGTTAATGTACGATTTTTGCATAAAAATTATGAATTATTGTACGAAGTAATTGAAGCTTTACAAATCCTTCCCCCTGTTATTTGTATCACGGAAACTTGCATTAAAAATCAACCTCTATCAAACCTTGACCTACCGAACTACAGTTTTGTTTATGTTAAAACAACAACCAATGCTGGTGAAGTAGCAATGTACTGTATATATCTGATAATCTTAAATATAAGGTATCTGAAAATCAATACCAACTATGCAACTCAAAAGCCTTGTCTGTTAATATTATCAATCATACCGATTCATCTTATGTTATCGGAGTAATCTATCGTCATCTCTTATAAATACTAATTAATGCTTTTATTGAATACTATCTAACTGCCTCACTGATTTTGATAAACACAATATAAACTACTTCATCCAGGGACATCTTAATATTAGTACTTCCTCTATTAATAGATCACCTGATGCTATGCATTTTATAAACACGCTGATTAGCTGCGGAAATTTTCCCATTATTACCAAACCTACTAAAATTACTGATTCAACAGCTACGATTATAGACCATATGATAACTAATGTCACGAATCATGCAATTTTCCCCGGGGTTGTTAAAACTTCTGAAGTTAGTGATCACTATCCCGTATTTTGTCAAGTACACAATATAAAGCTCTCTTGAAAAAATATTAATTTTATTGGGTACTATAGAAACAAATCTAAATTTGATTCTGATGCATTTACAGTAACTATGATTTATACAGTGCTTTAGATTCTTATTTTATGAATTTACCCGAAATAACTAATAACAATTTTGATGAAATATTCCACGAATTTACACGTATTGTTTTGTGAGGTATTGACAAGCATGCTCCTGTAAAAAATTTTTTCGCAAGCAAAAGAAATTGCTTAAAAAACCATTGATCACTGAAGCCATTCCAGTTTCTATTTAAAAAAAATGTTCTGTTTAAAACTCATTTTTTAAATGGTAGTAATTCTGAAAAAAGTTATTATAAACAATATCTAAATAAATTGACAAAAATTAAAACTATTTTAAAAAATTATATTTTGAAAAAGAGCTTCATAACAACAGAAAAAACCCAAAAAACTTGGGATATTATAAAGATGCTGCTTCCCTCAAAAAGCAAATCATGCAACAATGAACAAAATCTACATGATTTTGCATATGACAATCGAGCAAAACACGCGGAAAAATTCAACTAATTCTTTTGCATTATTGGCAAAAAGTTGGCAAACAAAGTTCCTACTTATCAAGCGAATCATTTTTAGACATACCTTGCAAAATGAGTTTCTAAATCTCTATATTTTGAAGCTGCGAATATTATTGAATTTGTTAATACTATTTTCTCTCTGAACGTGAACAAAGTTGTAAGTCATGATAAAATACGTACTTACTTTCTTAAAATTGAACCTTTCACATTAGCCCCTTTTCTACTGATATAGTAGGATTGGATAATATGGACAGTGGGGTAAGACGGACAGCATTAGATATTTTTATTGTAAGTCTGCATTACCTAACAGAAACGTTGGTTTAGTGTTTTGTTTGGCAGACTAGCGCTTTATGTCAATAATGCGCAATTGTCAGACGTTTCGGTTTTAATTGTAAAGAAGCAGGTAAAATGCTGTATTTTGAAGTTTTCGATTTACTTCAAAAATTTGCAATATTACAAGATGAATAACAAATTATTAGTTGTAAAGTCAGTTTAAAAAATAATAATAAATGTTTTTATTTACTTGATATAGTCAAGAATTCTTTCTAACAATGCTGTAAACAACAATACGTAATGAATGATCACCGCGTGTTAGTTCACTGACTAGTCAAATAGGCAAGGCCGGATTTACTAATAGACTAGGCAGGCTGAAGCCTAGGGCCTCAACCTCCAGAGGCCTCGTAATTTAATTTCAAAGTTTGTAATTCTATCAAAAACTTGACAAGTTTAAACCCTGCCTAAAGTAGAACCTTTACCTATGTTGCTAAATATCTTCTACGTAGGTTATAAATAAACGTAGTCATAAAGGTTACGAAGTAGTCTACTCTGCAAAAAACAGTATCAGTAGTTGGCATGTTGCTAAAATAGCTTATAGACAGTGTATTGCTTACTTTTGTGGTAAATTATACGTTTTATCAATTGAAATTTAGCAATGTTATCGATTTGTCTTATTATTAGACGTATTGGTATTGCTTACCTGCGTTTAGATCAAGCAATAATCTTATTTATTATTTTTTCTAACCCTAATTCTATGACGAGTAAAAGATTTGAAAATGGAGCTAGCAAGCGCAAGAAAAAGAAAATTGAAAATGATATGATGAAGGAGATAAAACCAATCACTGCTTTCTTGCATCAACCTCTGACAGAAGCAACAGGTGCTGACATTGAAGTAGGTGTATTGACCCTAGCACAGAAAATCTGTGTGATGATCAAGCTAATTAGCCAACTGCTAGCATTCAACCAGAAGAAAGTTTTATTGAAAAAGCAATGCAGGACGTTGAACAGCAACCTGGAAATGAGGAAGCAGCCATACCCAGTGAAAATGAAAATACAAATATCTTTCAGAATTCAGTTGCTGCAAAGGGAGGGGAAAAGAAACACATGAAAGTAGTCATGATAGTCAAAATTTCAGTTCACACTTGGTGAAGTAAATCAATCCCAAAGTGTTGCAGATACTTATGCAGATTATGCCGAACATAGGTCTACACATACACTGAGTTTAAAGGATGTTCGTTTGTGGAAAGATTTATCAAATGAGGAAATAGCCTATTGGATAGAGAAAGACCCTTCTTCAGTTCAGCAAAGTTGTGGACCATTTTCTAGTTCCAAGCGAGTGTACAAGAAGCTCTGTTTTATTCAACGAAAGTCAATGGTGAAGCATATAGCAGAGATTGGCTTGTTTATTTCCCCGCAAAAGGGCGAATATATTGCTTTGTTTGGAAACTCTTTCCTAACCATGTATCTTCTTCGGCTTTAGCTTCTGATGGTTTTGATGACTGGCACAACTCTTGTCTTATCCTAACTCATGAAAACTCAGAAAAACACAGAAATACCATGTTGATCTACCAAACAAGGAAGCAAGGATGTACGCTTGCTTCAAAGCTTGACAAGCAAGTAAAAGCAGAACAGCAGTATTGTTGGCATGTAATGGAAAGATTTACCGCTGTAATCTGCACTCTTGCAGAACGAGGCTTACCTTTTAGAGGGGACAATGAACATTTGAATCTTCTAATAACGGCAATTATCTTGATCTTTTAGAACTAGTAGCAAAATTTGATCCATTTTTACCTGCTCATATCAATCGTCATGGAAATTCAGGATCAGGAAAATTTTTTTATTTGTCAAAACCTATTTGTAAAGAGATGATTCAGCTCATGGCCAAAAAAGTTAAGGAGTCAATTGTGGCTAAAGTGAAAAAAGCTAGATATTTCAGCATTTCTGAGGATTCTACTCCCAATATTTCACATACCGATCAGTTAACTTTGATTATAAGATATGTGTCTCCTATAAATGGTTTGCCAAGTGAGAGATTTATAACTTTCCTTGAGCTGAAAGACCACTTTGGTGTAGACATGAAAGATTAATTGCATAAATATCTCACTACAGAGCTTCAGCTTGATTTTAATAAATGCCGAGGGCAGTCTTATGACAATGCTGCAAACATGGCTAGTAGGTACAATGGTATGCAGCAAAAAATCCTAGAAAGAAAGAAATTTGTAAAATTTATTCCATACGCTGGTCACTCCTTAAATTTAGTGGGCGTCTCAGCTGTTAATTGTTGTCTTGATGCAGTGAACTATTTTGGCATTATCAAAAAATTTACACTTTTTTTCATCCACAAAGAGGTGGGTAGTTCTAAAATCATTTTTACAACCTCAATCAAAGGTGCCTAAACATTCGTAAGATACTACGTGGGATGCACATGTAAAAGCCATGGAAGCTATTTTGGAAAGTTACAGTGCCATCACTAATGCTCTCAGTCATTTGCACTCCGATGTAAGTGAAAAGGTGATACCAAGCTTCATGTTGACAATTGCAAAAAATGGAAAAATTGGAATTTGTGTTTATGTTACATTTTTGGACCAGAGTGCTTGGTTGTTTTTACAGGGTTAGCAAAGCCCTTTAAAAATCTGAATTGTTATTAAGTACTTGTGCCGAATTGTACAGTTCACTTGTAGACTTTCTAGGCGAAATTAGAGGAATTTGATGAGTTTGATTAGCAAGCAAAAGCTACCTTGCCGAATATTAACTACAGAGCTGTCAGTAGGAGACAAAGAAATGCATCTGAGGCTTTAAGTGAACTCTCTTCAAAGGATAGGTTTAGAATAAATTCTTATTCTTATGCTTGATGCACTTGAAGCCAATTTACGAAGAGCTATTGTGTACAGTGACATTGCAAAAATGTTTCTCTTTCTTGTTAATCTGAAAGTAACTAAGCTAAAAATTGTACAAGGCGTACAACTTTTAAAGGAAGCGTATCCAGAAGATATTGACCCTCAACTTACTGATGAACGTCTACATTTTCATTTGTACGCGAGACAAAACAAAGCAAGAGCTTACAGACGAGCAATCTATTTCCTTGTCTCATGAGATCTTTATTAAATTATTTGCAAGGAAAAATTCACACAGCTTTTCCTAATGTGGAAGCAATATTAAGACTGTTTCTAAGCTTAATGGTCACTAACTGCTCAGGAGGCTAGAGAGATCTTTCTCAAGGCTCAAAAGCATCAAAATTGAGTTGAGATCCACGATGTCTCAAGAAAGGTTGGCTGCACTGAGCATTTTGTGCATTGAGAGTGACAAACTTAAATAGATAAATTTTGATGAACTGTTGCATGATTTTGTTTTGACGAAACTAGAAAAAAGCTTTCATAGCGTAGTCTTACTCTATTTGATGGCTGTAACTATTTTTTATGTCCTTGTAAATAAACTTTACAACTATTGTAACGGCTGTTTGATCAAAGAAATTAAAATTAAAAGCAAAACTATCTTTACTAAATTTTTATTTTTTTAATTGAAAATTTGCAACCGTGAATAGCGAGAATTAAAAGAACGAACAGTTTAATGCACTCATTTTTTTAACATTAATCAATGATATGTTATGTTGCTTAGAGAGAAATTCTGAGTTCAAAAATAGGGAGGGGCCTCACAAATGGAATAGCCTAGAGCCTCTCATGGTCTAAATCCGGCACTGCAAATAGGTAACCTGATTTAAGCTAATGGCCTGTAGTTTTGCAGGGCGATAAACTTTAAATACTGTTGCTGTCAAATTTTTTCTAGTTTAATTAGTTCTGACGATTGGATGTTAAAGTTAATACATGCCGTTATAATACTTAGGGTTTTAAATTTTTGACAAGTTCTTTAGGCATTAAAATATTTATATTTATTTTTAGCTTAAAAGGGAGGTCCATCTCACCCCACCTTTTTAAAAAGTAGGTATTTTATGTCATTTAACGCAATAATTTAACTGTTTATCTCAGTGTTTCCCAAACTTTATTCACCAACCGCCCCCTTAGGGTTGCCAAAAATTTGATAACGCCTTCTATCTTGTGCACATAGTTATGCTTTACTATAACATTTCATATATATAACAAATTTGCGCAACTGACATGTAAATAACAAACACACATGAAACACAAAAATACATTTATTCTGTTAGCATACATAATCAAAATACCATGTACTCACATCTTAATGAGATGGATGCGCCTGATGCAATGATACCAACTTGTCAGTTTCTGGCTTCAGTGCAGTAAGAAAAAGCCTTTAGGTTTCCCTGATCTGTTACAGCTAGTCTATTCCTTTGCTTGCAAAGAAGCTGGGAAACTGCACTAAACCCTTTCTCAACCAGATAGGATGTTGAAAAAGCTATTAACTTCAGCTTCACTTTGTTCCACACTGTTGAATAACGTTCACGGACAGCTTTCTGCAGCCAGAACTCCTGGTAAAAGTTTGAAAGCTTTAGTCTCAGTTCAATATCACTTCTGAATGATATTAATTCTTCTTCTAAAACACCTGCCCTTTCCAGACTCGAATCATGCTGGGGATCGATCACCCAATTAGGCACCTCCAAGGAAAAAAATGTCTTGAAATCTACTGGTCATATCCTTGTGGAGCTGATCTAAGTGTGAGCAGTATTCTTTCAGGTTATCACCTAGTACTGCGCTTTCTTTGTCAAGCTCAGCCAGGCTTGGAAATTGGAAAAGTTCATGACGACCTAAGTTGCGCTTATAAAGTTCCAGCTTGGATATGAATGCCAGAACAGTTGACTTCACTTTGATCCGATTAACAAGGTTTCCTTGCAGTTGTAGATTTACCTCACTAAACTTCATAACAATCTCTGACAGATAGGCAATGTCAGCCTTGATGCTGATTAATTCAAGGCTGACGCTATCATCGAGAGCTTGGAAAAATTCCACTACAGTGCTAAAAAGTAAATAGAAACGCCTCAAGCAGTTTCCCTTGGACAGCCATCTAACTTCTGTGTGCAGTAGTAATTGCTTAAATTCCTCATCATTCACACCACATAGTTGTCGAAATAGCCTAGAATTGAGAGCACATGCTTTAATTGTATTGACTGCTCTCATAACTGTATTAATCATGAAGGCGACCACTGATATTCTTTGCAACCAGGTTTTGTCTGTGTATTACACAATGTACTGTCAACACACCAGGCACTGCCTCCTTCAGATATTTGATAAATTCTCGGTATTAAGTCGGTAATTTAAAATTTTGTTTTTGTTTTATTGCTTTAAAAATTTTAATTAAATAATGTCATTCACTCACGTCGTTCTAAGTCAGGGGTGGCCAACCTGCGGCGCATGGCGCATTGCAGTTGGGGAAAATATTTCAAATAAAAAATGTTCCACAACTGATATCTAGCTATATTAGGGGTGGCCAACCTGTGGCGGATTGCACCCTGATTTCCAGCGATGACTTTTTTTTTTTTAGAAAACAGCTTGGTTTCAGTAGGAAAAGTAAAAAATTTTTTCCAGCAATGACCTTTTTTTTTAGAGAACAGCTTGGTTTCACTATGAAATTTTGAAGTCTTCCGTTTGTGTGGCGGATATGAACTGGACTTGAATAAAATTAGCGGTTTAAGAAAAAGGTTGGCCACCCCTGTTCTAAGTGCTCAAATCGCTGCTAGCATCTCAGCTCAAATGATTGGCAATTTTATATTGAAAACAATGATGCCAGTTTTCACAAGTGGCTAGATTGAAAAAGAAGTAGCTAGATTTTTCATTTTTTGAAAGGATTTATTTTTAAAGATTTCTGTTTTCTAAAATCAAGTAAAATTTAAAGATAAAGGTATTTAAGTTTCCAATGTCTAGCACCCATAAGATCACCTATAAAAAGTCATTAATGGTCTTTCATCTATATTTCTTCACATTGTTCCCTATCCTTGTCTTCTTACTGCCTCCTCAACTCCCTCTTTCTTCTTACCGCCCCCTTAAATCTCGCCAACGCCCACTGGGGGGCGGTAGCGTCCACTTTAGAAACCACTAGTTTATCTAGATTAAGATGCCTAGAAAATAGGTACAAAAGACCAAAAGAAGTTCCTGGGATGCACAAAATATGAGTGAAGCTGTTGCCATGGTTCAAAAGGCATCAAGTTGAGGAGTAATGCATGTCAAGTGCATGTCAAGTGCCTTGAACCACATTAAGAAGACACTTACAAAAACTGCTGCAAGCCTGCTGGTTCAAAACATCTTGGAAAATTGCGCCTTTTGGGTCCGGAAAAAGAACTACAGCTGGTAAATCATATCACAGAGTTTGAAAGAAAAGGATTTCCTCTAACAACCATAGATTCCGAAAACTGGTATACGAATTTGTCCTTCGGAATAACATTAAACATTCTTTTAACCATCTAACACAAACGGCCGGCAAAGATTGGTGGATAGGGTTTGAAAAACGTCGTCAAAACATTTTAACCATTTGCAAACCCCAGGCCTTGTTTATACAAAGGGCAATTTATTTGAATAAGCTCACATTCGAGAGATATTTTCAGCTACTAGAATGTGTAACAAAAGAAAACAATGTGTTTGGAAAACCAACACGCATCTACAATGTTGATGAGACAGGACTAAGTCTTGTGCCCGGGGTGAAAAAGATTGTTGGAAAACGTGGAATAAAAGAATCTAGTCAGATTACAGGAGGTGAAAGAGGCCAACTACCAACGGTTGTCATGGCAACAAATGCTGCAGGTGATTACATTCCACCTATGATAATTTACAAAGGAAAAAGAATGCTTCCAGAGCTTGAAAAGTATCTTCCTCCAGGAACAATTGTACGTTTGTCAGAAAGTGGATACGTTGATAAAGATTTGTTTTTGGAGTGATTGGAACACTTTTGCAAACATGTACAAGAGCGGGATGGCGAGACTTTATTAGTTTTAGACGGGCGTGGCTCCCATACGCTTAATTTAGACGTGCTGCTGTGTGCTGCTGAACATTGTATTGAAATCGCAAGCATGCCACCCCACACGAGTCATTATTTCCAACCACTTGACAAAGTGCATTTTAAGCCTTTGAAAGAGCACTACAAAGGGGCTGTTTGTATTAATTTACGAAACAATCCTGAATCGGGCATAGGGAGGACAGATTTTCCAAAACTATTTCGAACAGCTTATTTTAAAGTGGCTACAATCAGTAGCAGCGTAAATTTATTTTGGGCAACTGAACTTTATCCTTTAAATTTTAATGAATTACCAGATTATGCTTACGCTACGATTGAAACTACTAGTCGACTACGATTGAAACTACTTCTGAGGCACAAAATAAGCGCGGCGTGGCTGGTCACTTAAATAACAACCATCAGCCAGAGTCAAATAATGACGCAGCGCTAGTTCAACCAGATGCAGATGAAAATGCAATGGTACGCCCTCGACAAAAAGGTAAAAATGCTACGACAGCTCGCCAAAAAGAACCTGAAGAAGATGCTATTGCAATCAGCCCTAGCATCAATCTATTAAGATCTGACACCAATATGGACAGTCTGCAGCAAAACCTTGATGGACCTAAGTTAGGTGAGACTTCATTTGAAGATGTTCTATCGTTTCTGACTATCGGAGAAAAGACCAAACGAAAAAAACAAAAGCAATTAATACTGGGACTCGATTACTTACAAGCAAAGAATATCAAAATGAGCTTGGGTCATACCTTGATAATAAACAAAAAAGCAAACGAAAATGTGCAAGAAAAAACCACGCTAACTCAGGAAAAAAAAAACACAACAGGGCAACAAAGTGCACTAAGATCAACAAAGGAATCATTGCCAGCACAAGTGGAATAAGTTCTAGGCCTACTTAGTGTTAAAAGAAATAGTTCGATAGAAATGATTCAGCAAACATCTGTGGTGTCTTTGAAGGAAATTATTATGATGACACCGATGTACAAGATGCTGAAGGGTAGATCCAGTGTCCTGTTTGCCAACTGTGGTTTCACAAAACTTGTGCAGGAGTGCATGGAAAAGCAGTGTACGATTTTATATGTTCCGACTGTGCATGAACTTCAACATTGACATTAAACTGAGTTTGTCAAGAAAAACGCTTTTTGGCAACTTATTTTTATCGCTTTTCGGTATATACGGGGTGATCAATTTTAGGCGAGGTAAGATGGAGCAAAAATAAAAGATAAAAAAAAGTACCTTTCTTCACCCATCTTAGCAAGTAACTTCTGCTTAATGCGCAAATACTGCACATCTGCCAAACAAATGTGTAAAATGTCACTTCTAAGGGATCGCCATCTTCCCCACCCTAAGGGGTAAAATGGACACAATTGGTTGGTTAATAACATTGTCAAAAAATTTATTGTTTTCTTTTTTTAATTTTTTGGTGCATATACATTTTGTTGGTGTTATAAGTAGCTATGTAAATAAAATCCTGAATACTCCCATTATGAATAGGTTTTCTCAATATTTGATGGAATGTCGTTGAGGGGTCCATCTTTCGGATTTCCCCACAATACTATATTAATAAATTATTACTTTTACTTCTACTGATAATTTAATTGGTATTACTTTAGAAATTTTACACTCGGAATTTTTCGCAGTAACCTTAACTGTAAAGTTTCTAAAGTAATTAATACCAATTCACAAAAATGGAGACACCAAGATCCAAGTAATTTTGGACCCATCACCTTACTTACAAGTTTTTCAAAAATATTTGAAATAATAATCTTTAAACGTATCACCTGCTTTATAAATAAACATGATGTACTCAGTGACAGCTGTAATAAGGTACGAACGGAGCGGCCACACCGGCCCCTCTCCAAAAAACATCAAAAAGTAGTCCCCCTACACAAGATATTACTCTATTTCTTCATAGTAGCACCAGGACGTCGGTGGCATGTCTAAAATAATGGCTTTTTTTAAAAATAACTTTGCTTTGATACCCTAAAAAGTTCCCCTTCAAATCAAGATTGCAAACTTAAACTCGAAGAACTGGGTCTTTTTTGCCGAACTCGAACTTGAACTCGAAAAATAAAAATTGCTGAACTCGAACTTAAACTCCAATTCAAATAATATATAATCAAATTTGAATTTATTAATTAAAAATTTTGAAAAGAGAGTAAATAATATTTTGGATTTTACTTTTGATATTAAATTGTTAAACTTCAAATGCAACTCATTTAGGAAATATTCGGCAGCGTGGTCGAGTGGTTAAAGCATAGAGAATGTGATCGACATGGTCTCGGTTCAAAACCTACTCTCAGTATTACCTGATTCAATGAGATTTTTCCATTTTTTGATCATCTGATTTATCAATTTAATAATATTTCTGTTACTTTTGTAAAGCACATCAGCAGAGAATTTTGCATATCGAAAAATTTATTAAAACAAACAGTTAACATGAATCAAAAAATAATCCTTATTCAGGAATTCGAAAAGGTAAAAAAATTGAAATAAAAAAAGATATTAATTAAACAACCCTCCCCAACAAACGCTATCCCTCCGCTTCTAGAGGTTAGCCTCCTTTTTAGCATCGTACCGTTTGGTCTGGGTTGCGAAACTTTGTTGTGGGGGCATTGAACATTGATTTTAATTTTTATAAAAATCTTACTTCAGAAAATGTTTCAAATGAGCTGAACGAAATTTCAACAACAAATTCGGTAAAAATAGAAATAATAAAAATCACTTTAAAGAACGTTATCGCATTCTAAAAATATCCGTGAAACAAAGTTGTTTTAATTTGAAATTAACCGACAGTGGTCGGTACAAACGGTGAAGTACCGGTTCCTGGAGCTTGATTGAAAAATGATAAAAGTAAGATGAGAAGAAGATTGTTGTTGTTTGATCCAGAGTTGTTTTGAAGGAGGATTAACGGTAACAGCAGATCATTAACTGCAATTAGAAACATTATGTCAGCAAAGAAATCGCCCGTTGTTTATAAAATCTTAGTAATCTATCTGATCGATTTGAAAACTATTGTTTCACTTCTGCAATAAACAAGCATAAAACAAAAAAAATTGCTGTATAAGATCAGAAGACGTGTGCTTAGTAATTAAGTGAAAAGATTTGTAAATTTTGTTTTAATTTATTGTTTGTTCTTTCTAACGCTGTAAATCAAATAAATGTGATGTCCGGGCAAAAAAAGTGGCTTTCTTTTTAATCAATTAATATTGACCAATTTTGTGATAAAAATTTTTGGAGTTTTTCATATAGCTATCAACAAATCGTAGAAATTTTTCCGAATTTTTTTATTGATTGCCCTAAAAATCAGGAATTTTCAACTACTTTTTATACTGGAGCAAATTAAAAACCTACTAATGTTCAATGTGGCAAAATTTAAATTCAAACTAAGATTGAAATAGGTCTTTATTTAAAAATTAAATCATTAAAATCCTTTTTGACTGCATTTTTCCATAGAAATAAAAAGACAAGCCTTTTAAAGACTATACCTTTGATGATAGTGAAGTATTAAAATGGGCCTTACAAAATTACTTAGAATGCCATAGATTGAAGACTTATGCTTTAAACTAAAATATAAATTTATTATAAAAAACAAAAAATTCGATTCAATGTTTCCATTCTTACTGGAAAAAATCAACACTGTACTTAGTATACTGTATTATCTATTGTGGTGTCGTAGTAAAAACATTTAAAAGATGTCATAAAATTTTTAAAAGAACTTAATTTCAAATTATTAGTTTTATTTTAAAAAAATTTAAAAACTCAACTTTTTCACCTGATAGGATGTGAAGTTATTTTGTTTGGTTTTCAAAAATATTTTTTTTAAATTTCTTATTTGGTTAAATTTGAATTGTGCCGAGCAGAAAACCGACCAAACTTGTTTAAAAAAAAAGTTTTTGACTTTTAGTGGTTGTCGCAAATTGCCTAAGCTTAATGAATATACAAAAATTAAATTTTTTTATTTTTTTATATTTTTTTGAATTTTTTATTATTTTTCAAATATCAGTTTTATTTTTACTTGATGAATATTTTCGGTTATCTTGGTCAAATAACTAACCAAACTAGATTTTTAGTATTTTAATTTGATTAAGGAAAACATACTTGATATAAGTCATGAAAAAATATTTTGAAGTCGGGATTGTTTTAGTTAAAAAAACGTCTCTTATGCATATAAAAGAGTTAATTGATCCTCATAATTTTATATAAAATCACTTTCACTTCTCAGATTTTTTGTTCAAATAAATAATTAGTGTTTTTGCTGCTGAAAAAGTAAAATATCATAATTAAAGATGTAATATTACTTACACCCGCCTGTAGTTCCGAATCCACCTCCCAAACCTCCTCCCAAACCTCCAGATAATAATAAAATCAAGAGAAGGTTGTTGTCATTAGTTCCACTACCAAACAAACTGCTGTTTGTCAATAGAAGCAAAGGCAAGATGCTTCCCAAGCCACCCGCAGAGGGATTGTTTGGATCAGTACCCAAACCACCAGACAACAATAATATTAGGAGAAGGTTGTTGTCAAGACCACCGCTGGTGCTACTGCTGCCAAACAAACTTGAGTTTGTCAATAACAACAAAGGTAATAAAAGATTCAAACCACTACCACCACCGAATGGATTATTTGGATCAGCCACACCACCGCCTAATCCACCTCCGAATCCGCCTCCCAAACCGCCAGACAATAGCAAAATTAACAAAAGATTGTCATTGCTTCCGGTATTGGTACCAAACAAGCTAGAGTTTGTCAGCAACAACAAAGGCAACAAAGCACCCAAACCACCACTACCACCACCGAATGGATCAGTTGCACCACCACCAAAACCTCCAGACAAAGCCAAAATTAACAGAAGATTGTTGTTATTGCTTCCGGTATTGGTGCCAAACAAACTTGAATTTGTCAAGAGTAACAAAGGCAACAAAGCACCCAAACCACCACCACCACCAAATGGATTGTTGGGATCAGCTACACCACCACCGAAACCACCGCCAAGGCCACCCCACTAAGTGCCAAAATTAGTAATAAATTATTATTGTTGTTGTTGTTGTTGTTGTTGTTGTTACCAAGCAGAAGAGTGTAAAGAATAAGTGGATTTGAGAAAAGGGTATCAGAACCTAAACCCCAAACCAGTGCCCCCTCCAAAGCCTCCAAATCC
>OY796892.1:24862306-24935322 GCA_963680785.1 Diplosoma virens | reverse complement strand
GGTGCAACTGATCCATTCGGTGGTGGTAGTGGTGGTTTGGGTGCTTTGTTGCCTTTGTTGTTGCTGACAAACTCTAGCTTGTTTGGTACCAATACCGGAAGCAATGACAATCTTTTGTTAATTTTGCTATTGTCTGGCGGTTTGGGAGGCGGATTCGGAGGTGGATTAGGCGGTGGTTTGGCTGATCCAAATAATCCATTCGGTGGTGGTAGTGGTTTGAATCTTTTATTACCTTTGTTGTTATTGACAAACTCAAGTTTGTTTGGCAGCAGTAGCACCAGCGGTGGTCTTGACAACAACCTTCTCCTAATATTATTGTTGTCTGGTGGTTTGGGTACTGATCCAAACAATCCCTCTGCGTGTGGCTTGGGAAGCATCTTGCCTTTGCTTCTATTGACAAACAGCAGTTTGTTTGGTAGTGGAACTAATGACAACAACCTTCTCTTGATTTTATCATTATCTGGAGGTTTGGGAGGATGTTTGGGAGGTGGATTCGGAACTACAGGCGGGTGTAAGTAATATTACATCTTTAATTATGATATTTTACTTTTTCAGCAGCAAAAACACTAATTATTTATTTGAACAAAAAATCTGAGAAGTGAAAGTGATTTTATATAAAATTATGAGGATCAATTAACTATTTTATATGCATAAGAGACGTTTTTTTAACTAAAACAATCCCGACTTCAAAATATTTTTTCATGACTTATATCAAGTATGTTTTCCTTAATCAAATTAAAATACTAAAAATCCAGTTTGGTTAGTTATTTGACCAAGATAACCGAAAATATTCATCAAGTAAAAATAAAACTGATATTTGAAAAAATAATAAAAAATTTAAAAAAATATAAAAAAATAAAAAAATTAAATTTTTATATATTCATTAAGCCTTAGGCAATTTGCGACAACCACTAAAAGTCAAAAACTTTTTTTTTAAACAAGTTTGGTCGGTTTTCTGCTCGGCACAATTCAAATTTAACCAAATAAGAAATTTAAAAAAAATATTTTTGAAAACCAAACAAAATAACTTCACATCCTATCAGGTGAAAAAGTTGAGTTTTTAAATTTTTTTAAAATAAAACTAATAATTTGAAATTAAGTTTTTTTAAAAATTTTATGACATCTTTTAAATGTTTTTACTACGACACCACAATAGATAATACAGTATACTGAGTATAGTGTTGGTTTTTTCCAATAAGAATGGAAACGTTGAATCGAATTTTTTGTTTTTTATAATAAATTTATATTTTAGTTTAAAGCATAAGTCTTCAGCCTATGGCCTTCTAAGTAATTTTGTAAGGCCCATTTTAATATTTCACTATCATCAAAGGTATAGTCTTTAAAAGGCTTGTTTTTTATTTCTATGGAAAAATGCAGTCAAAAAGGATTTTAATGATTTAATTTTTAAATAAAGACCTTTTTCAATCTTAGTTTGAATTTAAATTTTGCCACATTGAACATTAGTAGGTTTTTAATTTGCTCCAGTATAAAAAGTAGTTGAAAATTCCTGATTTTTAGGGCAATCAATAAAAAAATTCGAAAAAATTTCTACGATTTGTTGATAGCTATATGAAAAACTCCAAAAATTTTTATCACAAAATTGGTCAATATTAATTGATTAAAAAGAAAGCCATTTTTTTTGCCCGGACATCACATTTATTTGATTTACAGCGTTAGAAAGAACAAACAATAATTAAAACAAAATTTACAAATCTTTTCACTTAATTACTAAGCACACGTCTTCTGATCTTATACAGCAATTTTTTTTGTTTTATGCTTGTTTATTGCAGAAGTGAAACAATAGTTTTCAAATCGATCAGATAGATTACTAAGATTTTATAAACAACGGGCGATTTCTTTGCTGACATAATGTTTTTAATTGCAGTCAATGATCTACTGTTACCGTTAATCCTCCTTCAAAACAACTCTGGATCAAACAACAACAATCTTCTTCTCATCTTACTTTTATCATTTTTCAATCAAGCTCCAGGAACCGGTACTTCACCGTTTGTAGCGACCACTGTCGGTTAATTTCAAATTGAAACAACTTTGTTTCACGGATATTTTTAGAATGCGATAACGTTCTTTAAAGTGATTTTTATTTTTTCTATTTTTACCGAATTTGTTGTTGAAATTTCGTTCACTCATTTTGAAACATTTTCTGAAGTAAGATTTTTATAAAAATTAAAATCAATGTTCAATGCCCCCACAACAAAGTTGCGCAACCCAGACCAAACGGTACGATGCTAAAAAGGAGGCTAACCTCTAGAAGCGGAGGGATAGCGGTTGTTGTGGAGGGTTGTTTAATTAATATCTTTTTTTATTTCAATTTTTTTACCTTTTCGAATTCCTGAATAAGGATTATTTTTTGATTCATGTTACTGTTTGTTTTAATAAATTTTTCGATATGCAAAATTCTCTGCTGATGTGCTTTACAAAAGTAACAGAAATATTATTAAATTGATAAATCAGATGATCAAAAAATGCAAAAAATCTCATTGAATCAGGTAATACTGAGAGTATTGAGCAAAAATATTTAAGCTATTTTTTTTGCTATTAGGCTAAATGACTAAAAGTTTTGTTGTTTTCTTACTTGAAAACTTTTTATAAACAAATTAAGACATTGTGCATGTAAAAAAGAGAAGATTTTAAGTTACCGACTAATTAAATAATAAAAAAAAAGTAAATTTTCCTCCCGAAAATAAAAAACTTGGCTAAAATTTTACTTATTATGATCAGTGATCAGAATTTTGAGTTGGTCAGTTTGTTAATATTTGTTCAAGTCGCTATCGTAAATGAAATAATTAAGTTATCCTAAACGACAACGTGAAATAAAAGACCAAATATCAAAACTGAATATAATATTAAAAGCCACAATTGATTTCAAAACCTAAAAAATGCAGCCGTTACTTTTTAGTTACAGTTTTTATGATAAATATAAATTTTAAAAATTTTACTATTTATAAAGTAAAGTAATTTGGGCTTTAAAACTTTTTGGACATCGGAGTTTGTATAGAATAGATCTTGGCGTAGTTTAAGACTTTTAGGGAGAGAGACAGATCTGGAAACCATTGCTGAGATACACTCGTCGTCATTTGGAAAGGTATCCACTCCAGGTCAGACACAAACAGGACTGGGACCGAGGGTTTATCCTTTTACTACCCCAGATTCTTGCACTGCCTGAATCAGATGCTGGCAGTGGTGTTATTAAGCCAGCACCGAGTTTCGTCATCTAAAACCGTCAGACCTCGTGCTCCATGTGGTGCCCGATGTATAGGGCACGCTGTTAGTACATGGTCTGCGGTTTGCTCAGAGGCGCCACACTCGCAATTCGGTGAAGGAGCGAGACCCCATTTGTGCATGGACGAATGGAATAGCCCAACACCAGTTGGCAGGCGGTTGAGCTTAACCCAAGTTGCTCGGGGTAAGCCCATCTCAACAGGCCTGGCACCGGTCTCGGGCACAAAAACACGGAGCCTGGAAGCATTTTTACAATACTTCGCGTTATTTGTCCATTCAGAAGCGCGAATGCCAAGTCTGGCAAGGTTGTCCAAAAAATTCCGCGCAACTGGCACAAACGGGCGTATGGATCTTAGTCTCGCTTGGCGAGTATCTGAGGATCCACTTAAGAGACAATACAAGATATGATCGGGGTCCATAGATCCAAGGTGAGCCAAGGAGAATGTCGCTCCCATTCGGCGAAGCTCAGCTGGCTGGATGCCTGAGAGTACAGGTAGGTGGTCCATTGGAGTGGGACGCAGGCACCCAGTAACTATGCGCAAAGCGTCATTCAAGACACTGTCGATGATGCGAGTGTGAGCACTGCGACACCAGACTGGCGCACAGTACTCAGCTGCTGAGTAGACTAGAGACAAGGTGGCTATGCGTAGTGTTTTAGCACCAGCACCCCATCCCGAGCTCACGAGTCGCCTCAGCAGTGTGACACGCGAGGATAGTTTTTTGCGCAATGCCAATAAGTGGTGACGAAACGTGAGCGATCTGTCCAGTTTTACCCCAAGGTAAGTAGGGGTTGGACAGAATGGTAAAAGTCTACCGTTGTTGTAGACCTTTAACTCGCGTTTGGCCTCTCGGTTATTTGCTAAGTGAAAGGCTGCCGTCACCATCTTAGTGTGACAGAGCTTCAACCTCCAAGTCTGGAGATACGCTGAAAGTGTGAACATAGTCTCCTCCAAGTCCTTCCAGTTTCCAGAAGAATGCAACAATGCTAGATCATCAGCATAAGCAAACTTTCTGGAAATCATGGAAGGAAGATCGTACGTATAGATGTTAAATAGGAGGGGAGCCAAGACCGATCCCTGAGGAACGCCGTTTTTAAGACGGCGTAGCCTACTTTGTTTGCTGTCACCGGTAGTGAGGGTGAAACTTCGATTTCGGACAAGCTCCATGATCATTCTGACCATGTGCTTATCCGGAAGTAGTCTCAGCATCTTGCAGGTAAGGCCACGGTGCCAGACAGTGTCATAAGCAGCTGTCAGATCGATAAATACGGCACCGGCCTTCTTTTTAGCCTCAAAAGAATCCTCGATGTTCTGGGTTAGCAGAACAACTTGATCTACGATTGACTTCCCGCGTCGGAACCCAGCCTGCTCTTTAGGGAGCAGTGGATCGATTAACGGTACAACGCGGGCGTAGATAAGCCTCTCGAGGATATCGTAGGGGACACAGAGCAGAGATATCGGTCGATAACTCTTTGGGTCCCCCACGGGCTTTCCTGGTTTTGGGATCGCGACCACAAGCGCTCTTCTCCAGATCTTGGAAATTTTGAGTAGGCGCAAACAGGAAGAAATGAAGTCACGTAACCAGGACTTCAAAGCAGCTCCAGCATGGAGTATAAGCTCGGGGCAGATGGAATTAGGACCCGGAGCTTTACCTGGTTTTAAATGTTGGAGGGCAGCAGTAAATTCTCTCTGTGAAAAATTGTCAGAGATATTTACTGCGTCTAGTGTTGAGGCCCTCCAAAGGTCAGACACTTCTTGAAAGACAAGTCTAGATGACTTGCGGTCAACAGCCTCGTATTTCCCATTTCTAACCAGCTGAGATGCAATAGCATCGGCTGAAACGAAACAGTGACGAGGAGAGTGTCGTGACCTACCAGTAAGGTTGTTCAAAATACTCCACGCTTTTCGACTAGAGTGTGAGAAGTCAATGCTCCGAACTGCTTCGGACCATCGACCCCTCCGCTTCCTGTCAAGCTTGGCAAGCAGAGCTGTAGTAGCCAAACTTGAGTCGTCTCCCTGAGGAGACTGCAGAAAGGTTTTATAGAGGGATTCACATTCTGCATCCCAACACGGAGTATAGTTATTTTGATACCCGCGTGGGATAGTCTTTTTGGCTGCTTTCTTAATGGTGTTACAGAAGTCCTGGTAAGCCGCAACCACATCAAGTGTATCAGGCGGCAACAAAGTCTTTGCGAATTTATTCGTCAAAGCAATGTAGTGACTCCATTTGGCCTTGCGGAAGTTCCATCGCTTAACAGGCATGTTTGGCACTGCCATAGCAAACCTTGGCGGTGTAATAAGCGAAGGTCGATGTTGTGACCTGGGGAATTTGTCAAGGACACGTCTATTCGGTAAGCGACTATTTGGACCTACGCTAGCGAAAGCTAGATCTGGATTGGTGCCAGTGTTCCAGCGGCCGGAATAAAAACTGGCAGCGTCCTTGGCATTATATAGGAGGGCAAGACAATTAATACTTGCCCAGCCAGCCAAACACTCATCGTCCGGACTGTTGTCGTCGTAACCCCAGTCATGACGACAGTTAAAATCGCCAGCGTAAAGACAGGGGTGAGGAAACACTGGGAGATCCAGGGTTCGCAATCGCGTTGGTGGTGATTTGTAGATGTTGACTATTTTATAACCATCAACGTCCACACACAACCAATCGATCTCCGATGTCGGTGGAGATTGGTCCAAAAACGTGTATCTTAGTCGCTCGTGGACAAACGTGGCAAGGCCATGCTTCCTGCTTAAAGAAGACCCATCTAGTTGGTAGTTTGGTAGTACCAACTTCCCTGCATCAGTGCAGTGGGTCTCCTGCAGTAGGATGACTAGTGGCTCAGACTGCATAGCGAGGTGATGAAGAACGTTCATCTTGCTTGCAGTGAGGCCTTCGATGTTCAGCTGAAGAATAGTGGGTCTTCGGAACTTGTTAGCAATGTGCCCTGAAAAGGGCACATTACAGGCATTGTCCCGTTCTGAAAAGGACGTTTGCCGATTAGCAGATCTACATTGAACATCGGAATGGCTGGATACCCTTCCGTTTTGGTAGGTTCGGTTTCGGTCTGTCATTTTTAAAATCAATGAACAGATTTATTCACGGCCCAGGCTGCGAGAAAGCACCTACCATCTGGGCCTGAGATACACTCTTCTGAGATAACTTGTTTTACTCTAGTGCTAAAATTATCGCAACAAAAATGTAAAGCAATTTAAAGTGTCGGTTTTATGCAATAAAACAACAAACAAAAGAGCAACAAGCTACATGAAAAACAAACAAGAAAAAAATTTGCGCATTTGAAAAAATTCTGTTAGCCCACAGCTTAATTAATTTTAAATATGAATTTGGGGAAAAAAACGTATTATAAACAAAAGTAAAGTTGAAAGAGTCTTTGCAGTCCTAGAAATGTGTTGAATCATTTTTATTTTCTAAATTAATTTTAGGATTCCAGTGAAACAAAGAACCGACTTTTTAAACTAGACTTGTTTCAAAAGTTTGATTCACTAAATCAAAACAATTAACATATGTTTTGTTGGTAAGTAAAACGACGTAGGTAATTAAAATGTGGCAAATAGAATATATAGAGAAGCAACAACACATTTAGAAAAAACCACCACAACTGTCAACCCGACCCTGCTTCTGGAGCTTCGAAATCATTGCTGTACGGTCAATGCAGTCAAGTGTAAACCTCACAAATGAGTAGTACGTACATTTTGTTTTTAATTTAGTTTTAGCAATACATAAAAAAGTTGATAAAATATAAAAAAATAATTTTAATTTTTGTAATGAATTAGGTTTTGCAATATTAGTTTATAGTCAATTGCATTTTTAATTTTGTGTCGAGAAATAGACTTTTTTTTTTTTTTTTTATTAAGCGGGACATGTGTATACAAAATTTTTTTCTTTTTTTCTTTTTTAAAAACTGATTCATATTGAAATGATCATACACTTCGTTGCACGGAAAATTATATGGCTACTAAGATGAAATCAACGAAAACTTAAGAAAGTAAGTTTTAACAATTTTCTGTTGAGTTAAAAGATTTTGTAAATAATTTATTAAAGATTTTTGTCATTTTAACACACAAGAATCAGTCTACAACTTGTTAAAATTCTTTTTATTAATTTAATACCTATTTCGAATATATACAAGTCATCTTCAGTTAAATTTTATTTAATAAGATTTAACTTTTTCTTTGTTTGGGGGAGAGGAACAGGAGCTGGAAGGTCCACTAAATGGCTGAAGATGTTTCCGTCAGCCATATCACCAGGGTCTTGTCAACATCTGAAAGAGCACGGGCTCCATTTAGATTGTGATAGGTTGAGCAAGATGTTATTACGTGCTTAACTGTCTGCTCCTTTGCGCCACATTCACAGGCCGCCATAAAAACCATACCCCATTTGTGCGCTGTTGAGTAGAATAGACCGACGCCGGTCCGGAGGCGGTTAAGCTTGGCGCAGGCAGGTTTGGGAAAGATAACTTCTGGTGGCTTTGGGCTAACATGCTTAATAAATGTTTAGAGTCGAAAAGCGTTTTTTTGTGACTCCATGCTTTATCTACTATATTCGCTCATCGCGCTACACTAGTACCTGACTGGGCCCGGTCGTTCAGCAGTTCCAGGGCAGCAGATACAAATGGGTTCAGCACAAATTTATGCCAAAATAAATGGGTTCAGCACAAAATGGTAGAGTCTCTTCGTTGACAAAGATGTTAAGCGCACGTCATGCCTCTTTGTTGTCAAAATGAATGGCTGCCGACACAGTCTTTGTTATATTGAGCTTCAGCTTTCATTTATAAAGGTAGAAGGATACGGTTTGCATGCCCTGAATAAGAGCCCCTTCGAACGCTTGTCAATTGCTTGCATACTGTAGAATAAGTAAATTTTCAAGCGACTTTTACTAGCAGGTCATATATATATATATATATATATATATATATAGATATTAAACAACACGGAAGCCAGAACTGATTCCTGCGCGACGGTATTCTTAAGGCGTCGCGTCTACTTTGCTTTCTGGCGCTGGTGGTGAGGGTAAAAGTTCGATACGACCAAGTTTCATAATCAATAATACCATGTGCCTGTTCGAAAAAAGACGGATTATCTTGCAGATGAGTTTTTCAGCTTGTGTAGTGCTATACAATATTGTAGGCTGAAAGCTATTCTTAATTTTTTGAGTTAGAAGAGCGACTTGATCTACAGTCGACCTTCCGCGCCGAAACCCAACTTGCTTTTAGGTAGCACTGGGTCTACATAGGTATAATTGGTTCGACGCAACATAGATAGGTCTCTTCAAGATCTTGAAGGCTACACAAAGCAAAGAGACCGGCCTATAGTTATTTGGGTGCCCCAATGGCTTATTTGGCTTCGAGATGGCAACCCCTAATTTTCTCCTTCAAATCTTTGAAAGCTTCAGTTGGCTTATGCAGGAAGACAAGAATTTGTTTATCCAGTACTTCAAAGCAAAGCCCGCTCGAAGTATTAGCTCTGGGAATACAAAGTCAAAGCCTGGAGCTTTCCAGATTGTAACAAAAGGAGGGAAATGGCAAACTTTTTCGAAGAAAAATCTACAGAAATAAATTTGTCAAACGATGTTGGAATCTTCCAGAGTTGGGACACTTTTCTAGCAACGACCCTGCATGACTCACGGTTTGTTGTTTTGAATACTTCATTTTTAACCAAGTGCGAGACAATCGAGTTGTCGGTAATGGGGTAGAGGTGGCATGTGTGTCTCGTTCTGCCAGTCAAGTTGCTAATTATGTTCCATGCCAACTAACTGTAGGGAGTGAAGTTGATTTTATTGACAGTTCTAGGTATATTCCACCCGGTAAATTCTACCACGTTGATCTACATTCTAAAGTTTAATCAGAAGCTGTGAAGTTTCTCTTTGATCCCGAAGACCACGACTTCAACACTAATCCCAACCCTAACCTTAAAACTAACCCTTTTACGTAGTGAAATTTACTGGGGTGGAATTTGCCGAGATGAAATTTACGGAGGTGATATTAACCATGGAGGAACATACCCGTCACCATTATTGACAGCTTCAGATCAGTAATCTTTTTGTTTTTCATCAAGATGAGACACCAAGGTTAAGCAGCTGAACTAGTTGCTTCACCTTGCGGATCTCGTAGAAAAACCTGGTAAAGCTGTTTGCATTCCGCATCCCAACACAGTTTAGAAATATTTTTTCAACCGGTGGAATTGAAAATTTTGCTGCTGCAAAAATGGTATTACAGAAGTCTTGGTATTGCTGTCGATATACGTGTTATCTCGTCCTTGAATTTTAATTTGTCACCGATCTTTTTATTTGGCAACATGGTGACGTAATTCTCTTTTGTCTCAATCTAATTAAGCACATGGCGAGGTGCTAGTTGAGATATGCTTGATGTTCTTTATGTATGTCAATTGTAATCTATTAATTTGGAAGATACAGTAATTAGCAAATGTGGTTCTATTTGTCAAATTAAGTTTATAATTTCTTAATCTTATAATTGTACCACGGCCTACTTAAGAATACGGCCGGATATGTCACATTGGAGCGAAAAAATTACCAGGCCGATGCGATTGTAATGATTTCGTCTGGCTTGGGCAAAAGCTGTATTTCAACTGATCAGCAAAAACGAATGTATTGTAAAGGCCCGTTTCCACTACGAGCGTGGAAAAAATCATTCTTTGTTTGTTTTATTGATTTTTTTTTGCGCTCGCTTCAATTTTAACCGCTCGCTTCAATCGCAGATCAATAAAAGAGAGAAAGAATGCTCTTTTCCACGCTCGTAGTGGAAACGGGCCTTAAGGCGTGCGGGTGGTGTGACGTCACAATCAGCTTATGTAGACAGTTAACTCAACATTTATCAGTTATAAATCGTTTTAAAGGCCCGTTTTCACTACGAGCGTGGAAAAGAGCATTCTTTGTTTCTTTTATTGATCTTCGATTGAAGCGAGAGGTTAAAATTGAAGCGAGCGCAAAAAAAGTCAATAAAACAAACAAAGAATTCTCTTTTTGGACGCTCGTAGTGGAAACGGGCCTTAATGGTAAAGGCAGGCGTAAAAGTTTGTTTGCGAATTAATATTAAGTTAAATCGAATGACCAAGAAAAGGATAAAATAAAGTAAAATGCTTTGATAGGTCGATGGTCAAATGTTGTTGTGACTGTTTAAAAGTAAATTAATATGCAATTTAATAAGATAAAATCCAGATATTAAACAGTGTAGTTTAGACTAGACCAGTGCTTCTTAAACTTTTTTGGTTTTGTTCACCCCTAGCATCCATCTCCAGATTTCATTCACCCTTGTCCCATGTTATGATAAACTCAAGCTAAGTTTTACCATTGCAAATCTACAATTTCTCGAGTCAAGAGATATAAAGCTAAAAAGCACAAAAGACAGTCACCAAATTTTTGTACTTATGCACTCATTGCAAACCAACTTCACTATTACAATAAGCAAAAAAACAACAGTTCAGTAGTCGATTTACTGCAGTAAATTGTTTACTAGTGACTTGGATGCTCCTGAACTTTCGCAACTAGTTTTTCAAATCGTGGATGAATCAGTCCTTCTAATGCCACTCTCATCGATGAGTCCACACATTTCAGTGCATTTCTCTTTTTAGTTTTCAGTTCCACTAGGCATGAAAATCCTTTTTCTGACAAGTAAGTAGTAGGCATGAGCACCAGTTCCTGCAAGGCTTTTAGAGCAATCGTCTTATACTCAGGGAATTCGAGCAAGCTGACCCAATAATTGCCATAATAGGGATGTGTTTTGAAGAAAGATTTTTGAGAAAAATCATTGTGTAACTCCAACAGTGTTTCTATCATGTCTCCAAGGTTTGTTTGGGACAAATGATCAGCAATAAAAGGATTTATTATCCACATTTCCTTTTCCAAGTCTTGATGCAGTTTTGTTGGGAAATACATTTCGAAATTTTCAGGAGTTGCAAATGGTCCAGTATTATAGTTGTTATCCTATTTTCAAGCTCTGGTGCATTATCTTCCCAGTTGCATTCTTTCATATAGTTTTCCAAATTCGGAAAGTTTGAGAGATTGTTTTTGCCAACGTTGCTTTGCCACGTTTTTATCTTCAATTTCATGGATTCTATTTTCCCTGAGACATCAAAGATGGTAAAGGTGGAGACATCAAAGATGTCTCCACCTTTACCTTGAAGTGACAAATTTAATTGATTTAAATGATTAAAGACTGATGCCATGTAATGCAATTTCGATATCCAAATATCATCTTCAAAAAGTAATCCACTTTCATCATTGCGAGATTTTAAAAATTCATACAGTTCATTTCTCAGCAACAAAACTCTTTGAAGAACTTTTCCTCGTAAAAGCCATCGAACTTCACTATGTAGAAGCAGAGTTTTGTGATCTGTAGACATTTCATCGCAAAGTTTAGAAAACAATCGACTTGTTTTTGCTTTAGGACGAATAGCATTGACAATCTTCACCACATCACTCATCAGTTTATCAAGCTCACTCGCCTTATCAGAGGAATGTGCTCTCAGTTTCTTTGAAGCTAACGCTTCACGATGTAGAATGCAGTGTAAAAGCTTGCACTCTGGGGACCTAAGTTTGATCAGTGCAGTAGCACCTCTGTGTTTTCCTGTCATAGCTGCTGCACCATCTGTAGTTACAGCAACACAGTTCTGCCACGATAAATTTTCATTTTGAAAAAATTCGTCTAGCTTAGAAAAAATAAATTCCCCAGTAGTCTGCACACCAACCGGAAGGCAGAACAAGAAGTGTTCAACAATTTTCTTAACACTTTTGTCTGGAAACCGACAATAGACAATAAGTTGGGCATCGTGTTTAATATCTGTGGTTTCGTCCAACTGCAATGCAAAGCAGGGTGCTTCTTTCAGTTTAGCAATTAACTGCTGCTTGATATCTTCAGCAATCATGGAACCTCGAACTGCCATTGTATCATTGAACAATGGTATTTGTTCCACTTTATCTACAGCTTACTTTCCCCCATGACACAAATTTGCTACAATCTTCAAGCATGGCTTGATAACTGATTCAGCTTCGCTATATGGCTTCTTTTGTTGCATAAGCACATGCGCTATTTGAAAAGAAGAAAAAAGCAAAGGTTTTGTGTTGGCTGAGGTGTTTCTAACCAATGATTTAAGAGCACTCTGCTGCTTGTATAAGTAGTCATGTTGGTTCTTGAAAAACTGCACAGACTTGTTTTGATGTATGGCGTGTTTGGTTTGCAAGTGATTGCGTAGTTTTGAAGGAGCTAAACAGCTGTTGCGATATGTTGCACTACAAAACATGCATTGAGCAGATGGCACAAGGCTGGTTTCTTCACTTTGGGGTAGAAAAAAGCCATATTTGATATAATTATCATCCCATTTTCGTCTTTTCACTTTAGTATTCTCGTTACCAACTTTCCTCTTTGGAGTAGGTTTTTTTAACTCTAACGCAGATGCAGCTGGCCTTGGTTGCCTTTCTGGTTCAATGTCATTACTGCATGCACCGAAATTAAGTATTTTCTGAACATATTTCTTAGACATACTGCTGTTTTTTTATCTAAAAATTATCAATAATTACAGTACGAAAGCAATGATTTACGAAAACAGAAGTAATTGCATCACTTCTGTTTGATCACCTGACGGTTCACCCTTATTCACCCCTTTTGGTTGGTTCACCCCTGCAAAAATTTTATTCACTCTGGGGTGAACCATTCACCAGTTTAAGAAGCACTGGACTAGACTATATAGTTGTTATAAAACTAAGAATGCAGCTCATCGTTGAAGAGTTTAAAGTCGATACCGAGTAAAAGTTGTGATCGTGGCCCGGCAATCAAGATGTTAGAAACTAATTTACTCTAACTTGTACAAGTATTAAGTGCTTTAACTATTTTTATTAATTTCTGGTTAACTAATGCTTTCTACTTTAGGAGTCGCGACACCAACGCAATAACCTTAAAATTTTACATACTCTATGTTGGCTACCAGAATATTTTGTCATTCTGAAAGATTACAGAAAGCATTTATTTAATCGTCATTCTATACAATTTTCCTAGATCTAATAGTACATAGTTTAAAAGTTGATTTGGTAAATAAATGTGTAGTATATGGTTATACTTCAGGATATAAAATAAATAAAGAAAAAACATCAAGTTTTGAATTTCCAATTAAACTACCATAGTTAATGAAAAAATGAATTTTATTTGTAAAACGACGTAATTGGACCCCTTCAAAAAGCTCTGTCATATGCATTAGACATTTTAAAGATGATTTCATGTTGTTGCCCCTCCTCCAAGGATATCTAGCAGTAGTAATCTCTTAATCTCTCAACGAAGCCAATCTAGATCTTCACTCTTGGATTATTTCTGCTGCTACTAAAGGCTTTTTTCACAGACTAGTGGTGTTGTATTTTGTTGGTAAATGACTACAGTTAAAGAGGTGATTAGTGTCATTTGTGTGTTTACAAATGACAAGCATAGAACAGTATTGCGGCGTGTAAGTTTCAGGGTTTACTGTATGTAGGTAACTTGCAAGGTGGTGATTTGTTGGCTCTGAGCTGTGGCAGTTTTGCACACATATGACGTGGTAATATTAGTTCTGATAAATGAATGTCATAGGGTGGGTGATAGTAACTTTTTTGTTTTTTCTAGAACTGAGGTATTGTGAGGTGATGGTAGCGTGAATGTGTTTGAGGTTTTCTCTACATTCCTTAGGTGTTATGTCTGGTTTTGAGATGATGATGTTAGTGTGCTCATTGTTATGAAAAGTTGTGGCTTTCATATTTCTAGGCAGATTTAGGTATGCATAAGATTATGTAAAAGGTATATTTGTGTTTGATTCAGTTGTTTAAGTTAAATAGCACAAAGTTTGAGATGGCTGTCCATTGGAAGGACTTTCGTTTCGTCGTGTACGTTGAGTGTTTGTATCTTGTGTACAGCCAGTAGATTTACAAAGCTGTGCTTTGAATGGTTTGTAGTTTCTTGATGTTGGTGTTTGATATAATAGGGCTCCATATGGTGTTTTCGTAATTCAAAATGGGGCGAGTGATAGCTTTGAATGTGGAGACAGTTAATTGCTTTTGTTTACCCAATTTGGAAGAAGTGAGTGCTTTTAGAATGTTAAGCGTTTGTTTTACTTTAGTGATGGTAACACTTATATGTTGTGAAAATGTTAGTTTTGGGTCTAGAGTGGTTCCAAGAATTTTCGGGTGTTTTGTTGTTGGTAATGTTTGATTGTTTAATTTAAGTAATAGAGTTATGCTATATTTAGCTGTGTCTGGTGTAAAAAGTGTGGTGGTAGTTTTGTCTGTGTTAATATGAAGGTTATTAGTGATGGCCCATTTATATATTTTGCAGAGGTATGGTTGAATAATTTGTTTGATCTTACGGTGTTTGGTGTGCGATGTAGTGATTGTTATGTCATCAGCATATGTTGTGATTTGTACGTCTTTTGGAGGGAGTGGAATGTCAGAGGTGTAAATGTTAAACGATGTTGGAGACAGAACTCCACCTTGTGGTACTCCAGTGTTGATTCTTTTGAGTTTTGAGAGTGTGCCATTGTATTGAGTGCATGCTTGTCGTCCTTTTATGTAGTTTGCTTTGAGCTTGATGATGATGTTAGGAATGTTTGTTAGTGTGAGTTTGTGTATGTTTACTAGGGTTTGGGATTTCCCGGTTCTGAAAAAAAATTAGGGATTCGGGTAGTGTCTGATCTAATCCCGGGATCCCGGGAAAAAACCGGGATTTATATACACAAACTACAAAACCTAAATGCGTTCTTTTGTAATTTACACTGGGCGCATAATTTTGCAATAGAACCATATGCACAAAAAATAAATGAATTATAAAAAGACAAATTTACGAAAATTTAACAATAAAAACGCAGTAGCGAAAGAATAACAAAAGTATGTATATGAAAAGAAGAAATCAAATACACAATACTTTTAATTGTAACTTACACTAACCCTTAAAAAAGCAAAAGCAGCAACTATTATGCTTTATTTATTTTTTATATAATGACTGCGTAAAAAACACAGTGCATTGACAGATTTGTCACTTAATCGTGAGCGTAGTTTTGTGGTAAACAATCCAGCAGCAGCTCTTTCTGCTTCGACTGACGTTGGTGGAATGGTCGATAAAGCTTTGAACAACTGCTCCAATTTGCCTGGCCTTTTTTCAGTAGCTTCTAATAGTTTTATTTCCTGCTTAATTATGGTTTGAAGTTGGCTGACTCGGGGTCGATCATCAACAATTGTCTTCAATTGCTGGATGGGAGTGGAGTTAGTGGAATGCTCAATGTGGGTCTGAAGTCTTTTGAAAAGACTTTCATCTTCCTGATTGTTGCTAGCCAGCTCTATTACTTCATTCTCATCTTGAATTTTTGCTTTATTGCTGTCACTTCCCCAAAACAAACGGCAAAATAAGGTGGTAGCAGTTTTCACAAAACCTTCTTCGCTGTTACTACAAGACGGTATTTCATCAGCATAATGTTCATTATAAATCGATGAATTTGGATTTTGAAGATAACGTAACAAATTAAACACTTCATGTTGTCGTCTTTGTTGTACACGGTTTTTTACGGCACAAAGTAAATCTTCCGCAAGGCTCGACTTCCTCTTTTCCAACTCCACAAATAAAAATTGAAAAACCCCTTCCGCAGTCAAAAACGTTGCATCTTTACGACACAAAGCTTCGACTGCAAGTTTTATTGGTTCAAGAGCACACTTTAGCTCATTAAGAAACGAAAATTCAGTTGTAGATATGCCATGTTCAATCGACAAATCGAGTAAAGCCTTCATTATGCACTTTTTAAGACATATAAACCTTTCAACCATTTCATACATGGAACTCCAGCGAGTTTTCCAATCTAGGACAAGTGACAACCTCTTGTTTTGTTCCAACAACACATATTTCTGCAAGACTTCGTTTTTCACGGGACTTTTACGAAATATTTTCACTACTTTCCACACCTTCTTGAGTACATTTTCTATTTCTACAGTAGATTGAAAACTGGTACTTTGTTTGATGCCATTTTGGGGGTCACGATGCCAAAACCTTCTTCATACATTTCTTCGTCTTGATCATCGTCGTAATCTTCACCTGCAATATGAGTCACACATCTGTTTTTGTATAACACATCACACACAGCCAGGTGCACACCATGTGCGTAGCAGAGTTGGTGATCAAGTTGAGAAATTTTACCAAGTTTTTTCATTACTGAGGCGCCATCAGAAACATGCTGACAATAGATGTCTGCATGTTTGTAATTCCAAAATGAGCCAACTGTTTTTCCAACAACTGAAAATTTTTTTCAGCACCACATGAATCACGCATTCTTATTAGGCCCAAGTTTACTACATCGTTTTGGCAATGAATGTTGATGTTCGTGTATCTTCGGCAACGAACTGAAGTATATTCGTCCATAGTCACACTGAAATGGAAATCGCCTTTAAGTTTTATTTCAATTTCAGTTTATATTTGTTTTTAAATGTCGTCGTATTCACGGTGTATTAAGTTCATAATATCAGAGTCCCAAGATGGAAGACGTAAGCCTTTGGCACTAAGTGACTCACGAATAAACTTACTTTTGCCAATAGAATGTATAGAAAAAGCATCCACAGCTGCCAGTTGAGAGACAATACCTTGCAAACTTTCTTTTTTAACATTTACAAACGGTAAGATCGATTTCTGCTGAACTTTTAATTTCTTAGAACAAGGTTGATCTTTGCTTTCTGAGCTATTAAGGTTATGCTTGCTTTTCAGGTGACGAAAAAGACCACTAGTTGATCCACCTTTACACGATATATTTTGTGAACAATGTATGCACTTAGCTTTGTCATCATTATAATCTCGAGTGAAATGTTTCCAAACTTTTGATTGATTAACGCTCTCCATAACTAAATACACTGGATCTGAATTTTAACTACTTACTCGAGAGCAATGACAGTACTAAACTGACTCAAACATGTTTATCTCATAATCAACAGGAAACAGCTTAAAAAATGGGACAAGAAGCATTGTGTCGTCCCAATCGGAACAGACAAAATGATTTTGCTTTAGACACATCACACGGCTGTCGTAGTGATATTACGTACAAAAGCTTACAAAACCGGGAATTTTTAGTCATAAAAAACCGGGAAACGGGAAACCTAAAATGTCGCAAAATCCCGGGAATTCCCGAAACCGGGATGCCGGTTCCCAAACCCTAATGTTTACTGTATCAAATGCCTTGCTCATGTCCAAAGTTACAGCTACAGTGCGTTGTGGAGGTCTTGGATTATTGAAACTTGTTGTGATTTGGTGGCAGATGTTGTGCAAAGCAGTGTGTGTTGAGTGTTTATGTTTGAATCCATGTTGATGAGAAATCGCTGAAATGTTTTCTGTTATGTATGGTTAGTAGTGCTTTCTCTAGTGTTCTGGTAATGGGTGATAGAAGTGATATGGGTAGGTAGTTTGTGCCAATGTTGTGGTCTTTGTTTGGTTTTGGAATGGAGATGATTGTGGCACGTTTTCAAAGATGAGGCATTGTGTTAGTGTTTAGGGCAGTGTTGTACATGTTTGCGAGGTATCTGATCGCAAGTGGCCCTACGTGTTTGAGGTGTCTGATGTCTATGCCATCAGGTATAGTGGAATTGTTGTTTGTGCTGTTTGAAAATGATTTCATAAATTTTCGGAAAAAAAATACCACAAAGTGGAAGTTGGAACTTCTTCCAACTATACATATGCAAAAAGCTTTAAAGCGTCCTTCAACATTACAAACTCCATCAACTTCACGAAAACTACCGAAAGTGCGGATGCTAAAATTTGACAAAATTGAAGAGTTTGCAAAACGTGAAAAAATTCGTACTTTTGATAATTTAAATGGTAATCATGCACCATCCGGATAGAACTACCACAAGACAAATAATTACATAATTTTTTACGAGATTGTATATGATGAAAAAAGTGGGTTTTCCAGAGCTGAAAAAAGTATAAAAATACATAAAAGTTTTGGTTTAAAAACAACTAGCAAAAAGAACCTAATCGCGCGCTATTCTTTCCTTGTTTTATTATTAAGCATTTCCGTACCAGTATTTATTTAATTGCATTTGTTGATGTTGTTTTATGTTAAAGGTATTAAATTTTTTTTACGTATATATTTTTTGCAATACTAAAAGTTTTATCTTACTTGCTTAAATTGTTTTTACTCCAACAGACTCAAACTGAGAGTTAAACAAAAAAATTCTTAAAATAACAACTTCACTCGCTGTTTATACTGTGTAGTATTGCAAAAAACGATCGAAACAAATATTTAATAAGTAAGTGCATCACCAATCTTCGAAAAATGTTTTACCGCATCGGCCTGGTAATTTTTTCGCTCCAATGTGACATATCCGGCCGTATTCTTAAGTAGGCTGTGATTGTACTTGTTTTTAGACTGTAGAGCAGCGGTTCCCAAACTGGGCGCCGCGAAAACATGTAAAAGTTGTTACATTTACTGCTTTCCTCACAAAAATTACAATGTGAAAGTTGTTGGCAGCTTTTTACAATTTTACAGTGTGTGGTAAGCAGCAGCTGTGTGGAACCGCTTGTTAGTTGTTAGTTACAATAACTTATCTAGAAAACCACGCGAGTTTTTTGCTCGTAAGTTATCAGAAATGAATAAGCAGTAGGTCGTATTTTCAAATTTTTTGCAAACACCAGCCAAAGCACAGCTTGCGTCTTTTAAAGTTGGGGACAGAATCGCAAAATGTAAAAGACTGCATACCATTGCGAAAAAACTTGTGCTTCCAACTGCTCTTGACTTAGTTTCGATAATAATTGGAGAATCAGCTGCTCAAAAACTAAAAGCTGTTCCGCTCTCAAATAATACCATTAGTAGGAGGATCGATAAATTTTGGATGATATTAATGATCAGCTCGTAGCGAAAATACGTGGAAATGAGTTCAGCTTACAGTTAGATGAGGCAACAACCAGTACCAGTAATAAAGATGCTTATTTGATTTGTTATGTACGCTTTATCGATAGTGATGACAATATCGTTGAAGATTTGCTCTTTTGTAAACCCATTTTAACAAAGTGTAGTGCGCATGAATTGTTTGCAATACGAACAATTTTTTTCCGGAAAATAATCTCAAGTGGAAAGATCGTGTTGGTTTTTGAACTGATGGTGCCCGAGTTATTTTTGGTCGTTTTGGCGGGCTGCGAACGTAAGTGCAGGGCGTTGCCGTTAACGCAAAATGAACCCACTGCCTAATACAACGTAAGGCGCTGGCTTCGCAACTGCTCAGTGGTGACCTTAATGGAGTGCTTAAAGCTGTTGTCAAAACTGTAAATTTCATTAAAGCAAGGACACTTAAACCTCGGCTTTTCCAACGTCTTTGCTCCCGTAGAGTATTAGTATATAACCCCGGACCAGTTACTATAGCATTATTAAATTACAATAATAGATATAAACTGTGTCAGTTAACCTCTTCTGTGCGAGAGAAGTTAGCTACTTCCATACCCTCAATGTCGGTTGTCAGATAGAACCAGAGAGGAAAGATCTAGCGAGTCTGTGTCTCTCTTATCTTTCGCCTATCTCTGTTTTCAGGTATGCCTCTCATCAATAGAGCAAGAGGCAGGAGATCGCAATTCTTGAGATAGCTGGTTTCTGATGAGGCCGTATAATTTCCAGTGGGTCTTGCAGAAGCTCAAACGCTTTTACGGCTCATTAGGACTGGGGTTAATTAGAGATGGTCGATGTTGGGATCTAGAAAACTTTTCTATAACGTTTTTCCAATTTGGAACTGTTTAAATCTTTACTTGCAAAAGCCAGGTCGGGATTGGCGCATAGACCTAGCGGTCAGAGAAAAAGCTAGAAACATCTTTAGGGTTGTACAATAGGGAAAGATTTTCTTTAGCTGCCCAGTCAGCCAGGCGTTCTCCATCTGAGCTAGTGTAATTACAGCCCCAATTGATGTGCTGGCCGTTAAAATCACCTACATAAAGAAAGGGCTATGGGAACACTGAAATGGCCGCTAATGTGGACTTCAAGATTGTTGGTTTGTAGACATTAAAAATCTTGCAACCATTAATGTCTACATATAACCACTCAATTTCTGATCCCTTCGAAGATTGATCCTCATGGGTCCAGCTAAAAAGAAACGTAGCAAGGCCATGCATCTTGCTTGAGACCCAACCAGGCAGTGTCAAATATGTCATTACTAGCTGGTCTGCATTAGTGCAATGTCTGCTGCCTTCCTGTGCTTTCGAGAATTTTTTTGTCACATTTATATATTGGTGTATTTTTTGCTTTGAAGCACAAAACAAATAAAATGAGCTGCTTGAGACCCAACCAGGCAGTGTGAAGTGTGTTATTACTAGCTGGTTTGTACTAGTACAATGGATTTCTTGCAAGAGGAGGAAAAGAGCTGTGCGTCTGGTGGCTAGTTGACTGGTAATTCACATCATATTTGGCTGGCAACTCATCAGTTTGCTGGTAAGTCACATCTTAAACTTTCTATGGTTTGCGTCCCCTTTCCAGAGATCCTCAACACCTAGCTGTGGCTCCCTATTCAAAAAATTGTCCCAAAAGACTATTTAAGACTAAAAAAAGTCATCAGTTTGAAACTTTGTGATTTCTTTATTTTCGTCCAAAAGACTAATGAAGACAATAAAGAAGAAAGACTAGTTAATACTAAAAAAAGGTCTTCAGTAAAGGCTTCTGCTCGTGGCCCGCAGAAAAATGCCTCGTCACCCCTTGGGGAGCCTGAGGGCTCTTTTGAAAAACCCTGGCTTAGGCTTTTAATGTTTGAATGCAGTAATATGGGCACAAATGACCTGCATCAAGCATTTGTAGTCTTGTCGAGTTTTTTGACTTCCGGAGCCGAGGGTTTATCTTTTCACCAACCCGACAACACCCCGAGTCCATCATCATTCGCTTGGTTATTTACCAGTTACTGGGACTCACCACAACATTTGTAGACGTTGTTATCGAAGTCTTCTGAGCTTGTCAGTAATAACATTTTGTACAGAAAATTAATTAACTTTAAATCTTATCAACATTTGAGGATGCCCTTATGATGACGTAGATTCCCAAAAAAAGAAAGCAAGCCAAAGCACATTTACATTTTATCCATACAAGAGACAAAGAAAAAAGCTTTTTGTTAGAAGCGAGTTGCGAAATATATAATTTAAATTACATATTGTATAAACATATTTAATTTGTAGTAGGATACTATTCCGCATATTTAATAAGATTGAACGTATCAAACTTGTTCTATAAGATTTAATTCAATAAAAATTATATTTTATTCAATAAGATTTAATAGAAATCAATAGCCAACATTTTATCATTCATACTTGCACAGTTTTATTAAAAAAACTGAATGTTTTCGACTTTTATAAGTCATTATCAAAGCATTTAAAGTAACACAATTTAACAATATAGCATAAAACTATAATTAAATACAAAACAAACTACAATACTGTATACCCAACAGTTTTTTCAAGTTTATGCTCACATGGGTATTACTAATTTAATTAAAAAAAAATAAAAAATCAGTAATTATTTAGACACAAAGCCATATTTCATACGGAAAAAAGAATAAGAAACATATCACATGATTATATAAAAATAGTTATAGTAAAACAGACAAACCATTTTCATACAGTTGCATATACAACTTTGGTTGATGCTTTTTAATTAATAAAGTTTCAAGAATGCAATTCTTGTAATAAAAAAAATTAAGGCCAATCTTTTTTGATATAATAGATACCCAAACTATTTTTTTGATAAACACCAGTTTTTTAGTAGACAAACAAATGTAAATCAGACGCAACTTAGAAATAAAAAGAAAAAGAAACCGTTGAAATTGAAATTCCATATGTAGGAAAAGAGTCTCACATATTTGGAAAAGACCTTTCTAAACTTATTTAAACATTTTCTGCCGTGCACTCATTGAAACGTGCAAAGTTGCTACTTATTTCAATTTAAAAGCAAACACACCTGCGCTATTGTCAAATGTTTTATATCGCTTTTCGTTTCCGTGGGATGCGAGACTACATTGGTAAGTCAACACGTCATATGGTAACAAGAGCAAAAGAACACTTGAACTTAGTTCTTCTGTGCAAGCTAAAATAAAAGAACATTTTATTGAATGCAATTCTAGTAATAAAAAAGACAGGAATAATTAGATAGATCATTTAGGTGTTATAAAGAAATGTTTATCAGACTAAGATTGTAATATTGACCAGCTTTATCAATTATAAAACTTCAACCAAAATAAACGAACAACTGTATTAAAATGTTGGGAGCAATGTGTGCAGGCTCCTAGTTCTCAGTTTTTCCACTCAGATTTGGGTTTTTTTTGTCCAATCTGGGTTTCTAGTTTTTTTTTTTTTTTGTAATTCCCTTCAAATCTGTTTTTTTTAAATAAAATAAATAACCATTTATTAATAACCCTTTCCCCAGGGCGCATCTATACAAAAATGATACAAAAAAGGTATAATTTTGCATAGAATCAATATTTCTTTTTAAATGTTTTAATTCTCGTTCACTATTTGACAACGTTACGAGATTGTAATTGAGTTGATAGTCGGCAGCGTGGTCGACTGGTTAAGGCGCCGTGCTCATGATCAACATGGTCTCGGCTCTAAACCTACTCGCGCCATTCTGTTGTGTCCTTGAAAACGACACTTTACGGCACTTTTCCCTGCTTGGTGAGTCTTGGCAAACAGTTCTAAATTATAGTCATATCTCTATTAAATTACTAGCGGACAGCAATATCTTGGTATCTCCGGAAGCAGATCGGGATAATTGCTTGCCCTATGTATAGCGCCTCCGTCGCTTTCCTGCGAGTCAGTAGGATAAATATAGAAAGAAAAATAAAAATTGATTACCTTTTTGTCAAAGCCTGTAATTTTAGCAACGGCAACGGTCAACGAGACCCGAACTTTTTTTCAAAAATTTAATGTAAACAAATAATTAATAGTCTTGTAAGTAATAGTTTTGTTAACATATTCTTAATTTTTACGACAAAAAGTGGCAGTGCAATCTGAACTGGATTAATGAAACATTCTATGTTAGTTGTCATAGCAAAGCTTTTTTTAGCGACTTTTTAAGATGATAAACAAACCAATCTGTTGCTTTTATTGCGTTTGCAAATATACCGAAAAATAAATATGAGCCTTTGAAACAAACAGGGTATTTTTTATTTTTATCTCTATATTTATCCTCCTGACTCGTAGGAAAGCGACGGAGGCGCTATACATAGGGTAAGCAATTACCCCGACCTGCTTAGTTTCAAAATTTTGTTTAAAAATCTATGGCATGATATGGGCTGCACTGTTTGTTTCAAAGGCTCATATTTATTTTTCGGTATATATGCAAACGCAATATAAAAAACAGATTGGTTTGTTTATCATCTTAAAAAGTCGCTAAAATAAGCTTTGCTATGACAACTAACATAGAATGCTCCTTGATCGCTCCAAGAGCTGAGTGAGAATTTTTATGAACAAAAAAAATTTTTTTTTTTTTTTTTGAATTTTGGAAATTTAATTGGTTGAAAATATCTAGATTTCAATTCATGGGTACAAAACTGAAAATAGACTTTTCTTACAACGTCACCGAGATTCGCTTTGTCAGTGCCAAGCATAGGCTATCTGTTCAGCAATTAAACTTTCGCAAGGCAAAATGGAGTCACTATATTGCTTTGAACAACATATTCACCCGAACTGTTTTGCCGCCTGATTTACTTGATATGGGTTGCCAGGACTTTTGTAACATCATCAGCAAAGCAGCTGAAAAGACTATCCCAAGTGGTCATTAAAACAACTATATTCTGTTTTGTGATGCAGAGTGTGAATCTCTCTGTACAACGTTCCTGCAGTTTCTTCAGTCCTCAGGAAGACGACTCAACTTTGGCTGCTACAGCTCTACTTGCCACATTCGACAGAATGCAGAGAAATCGATGGTCCAAAGCAGTTTGGAGCATTGATTTTTTTTGTACTCTAGTCATAAAACATGGATTATTTCGAACAACCCAACTGGTAGATCACAACACTCTCCTTAACATTGTCCCGTTTCAGCTGAAGCTATTGCATTTTAGCTGGTCAGTAATGGGTGATACGAGGCTGTTAACCGCAAATCAACTCGACTTGTTTCTCCCTAAGTTTCTGAGCTTCGGAGGGCCACAACACCAGATTCGGTAAATATCTCTGACACTTTCTCATGTAGACAATTCACTTCTGCTCTCCAACATTTGAAACCAGGTAAAGCTCCGGGCTTGATTTCATCTGTCCAGAGCATCTAATCCATTCTGAAGCTTCTTTGCAGTCCTGGTTATATGATTTTTCTTTCTTCCTGCTTGCTTCCCACTCAAAATTTCAAGGTCTTGAGAAGGAGCGGAGAGATACCAAAGCCGATAAAATCCAGGGGAAACAAAAAAGTTATCGACCGATATCTATGCTCTGTGTACTACGCCATCTAAAAAACGATGTTCCTCAGGGATCGGTCTCGGCTCCACTCCTTCTTAAGATCTATACGTACAACCTGCCTGCCATGATTTTCAAAAAAATTTTCTATGCAGACGATCTAGTATTGTTGTTCTCTTCTGGAAATTGGAAGGACCTGGACGGGATTTCAAGTCAAGACATGACTACATTTTCAGCGTATCTCTAGACTTGGAAGTTGAAGACTTGTCACATTGAGGTGGTGACGACAGCCTTTTATTTAAATAACTAAAAGGCCAAACGTGATCCAAAACCATACATGATACAATGTAATACAAACGTGATACAACAGCAATAGACACTTTCTGGTGTTTTGTGCAATTCCTAATTATTACGTGGTAAAACTGAACAGATTGCTCACGTTTCCTCACCATCTAGTGGCATTGCGCCAATACCACTTTTGCGTAGGTGAAGTGAAGTGACTTGTAGGTTTAGAATCGGGTGCTTGTGCCAAAACACTGTGCACGGCTGCCTATCTCTGGCGTATTTAACAGCTTAGTAATGCGCACAAATCTGGTGTGGCAGCACTTACACTTGCCTCATAAACAGTGTCCTGCATGATGACGCCTTGCGCATAGTCACTGGATGCCTGCATCCTTCTGCAATGAATCACTTACCCATACTTTCAGATACCCAGCCAACTCAGCTTCGCCGACTAGGAGAAACACTCTCCTTGGCTTACCCTGGATCTCTAGATCCTGATCATATTCTGTATGTTCTTTTAGATGGGTCCTCCGATGCTTGTCAAGAAAAAGTAAGATTCAAACGTTCATTTGTGGCAGCTGCAAAAATTTTTAAACAACCTTGTTAGACTAGGCATCTGCATTTTTAGTGGACCAATTATAGATGAAACACGAATTACTGTGAGAATACATTCAGGCTCGGTGCTTTCATACCCATGACCAGTACCGGCCTGTTGGAATGAGCTTACCACAAACAGCTTGGGTCAAGTTCACTCGCCTTCGGACTGGTGTTGGGCGTCCATGCACAAATGGGCGCTTGGTCCTTCACAAATTGTGAGTGCAGTGCTTCTAAACAAACCTCAAACCAAGTCCTAATAGCGTGTTCTATACATCGGGCACGACACAAGGCAGAAGGTCTGAAGGCTTTAGATGACAAAACCCGGTGCTGGCTCAACATCATCACTGCCAGCATCCGATCTGGACAGTACAACAGCGTAGAGTAGTAAAAGAATAAATCCTCGGCCCCAGTCCTATTTGTGACTTGCCCGGAGTGGATGTTCTTCCGAACAACAATGACGAGAGCAAGAGAGTACAAAGCGAGAACTGGAAAGAAAACAGCGTTTGGTAGAGGTTGAGGTGAGGGCTTGGGATGAAGGGTTTGAGATTGGTGGACGCGAGTTTGAGAGAACTGAACCCGCCATTGTAGCTCCAAGTAAAAACTTTTTCAACAATAATGAGCCGATCCCCCTCAGAATCATTGCTGCCTTGAGGACTTGGGAAAAAAGCTGTAGGGTACAATGTGTGGAAGAACAAACATGTTATAAACTTTATTAGGAATCCAAAAGAACCAGTTGAACCGGGTAACCCAAATACCCGCTCAAAATTATACCTGCGATTATTTTTGTATTTATTGCAACTCAAGAAATAGTTTACCGCGAGATTGAAGTCCTTAATGCAGTTAGTTCTGACTAAGTACGAATGGGTTTACAAGAAACTTCTCTTCCTGGATAAACAGAAACTACTATTTCTAACTATAAAGAATGTATTTACAAAATTAGCAAAAACATTTTTGATTCACGAAAACTTGGCTCCCAAACTTGGCCAAACTTTAAAACGTTTCCAGTACAAAAAATTGCGAATAAGCGCTCACAACAACTTTACACTAGCAAGCTACAAGAATGAATTAGCATCCTAATGGCTGATATTAATCTTAATAGTTCGTCCTCCAGAAAAGGTTAACAATTCTATCTCTCTATAGAACAACTGCGGTCAAACAGACAAAAAAACACAAACGCCCATTGGAAATATGACGGTTTGACCCATTGAAAATATGATAAGCCTGCTTATGATTCATTATTAAATACAAATAACTAATCTTCAAATTGTACAGAATGTCAACTATTAAAAACTATGATAAAATCTTAGGGCATGAATAATTTTGGACTCAAATGAACATTGACGTACAAGCAAAATGTGATGATTTTTAAGGTAATAAAATAGCAGTAACTATTCTAATCTCAATAAGAACCATTTTCATTTGCCAATACGTTTTTGACTCTATACCATTTACGAATAATTTTCAAAAACAATTTCTCTATTTAGCATATGTTATGCAGCATTAAAAAATATGTTGTAAACAGAATAAAAATACTAGTTAAAAATAAGTCTACATTAAAAAAATATCTACTAAATCAGGGTGGTCCAACTTCTGCACTCTTGTGGGCCACTTTTCAAAATTATTTTAGTTTGCGGGCCTCTACCGGCTAAAAACACTTATTTTTGTCCCAAACTCAGGGTGTTCTCTAAAGAAAAAAGGTCTTCAATTGGAATCGATCTCCGAAATTCCTATTTTCGTCCCAAAATCAGGGTGTTCTCTAAAAAAAAAGTTGCCGCTGCCTGTAATCAACAAGACTTCTGCAAAATTGTTCCGCGGGCCACACAAATTCTATCCTCGGGCCCGCAGTTGGACCACGCTGTATTAAATTAATAAGTAAGACTGCAAATAAAGATTGCGGTAAATATAAATTTTTTATTAATTGGCTGAAGTGAACAATGGTTTGCTAAATTTAACCAATTTATAATAAATAAGATTGAAAAATTTAATTACAGTTAAATTCCAGTCTTAAGCTGAACAAATATATAAAGAAATTTTTTAAAACTGTACTAAACACAATAACTTAGATATAAACGATTATCTTCCAATTTTTATATTTATCTGTATTTTTTTAAAATTATTAGAATTCCTTAGACTGTAAACCTATCTGAGATTTGCGCTTATCTAAGCTTATCTTAACTTCAATCACTTTCGAGCGAATTTGTCCGTAGTTTAGTAAAGTTAAGAAAAGTTAAGATAAGCAAATATGAGTGAATTTACATGAATTTAAGTGCCAATAAAACAAACAAAGATCATGCCGGAAAAAAAGTAACGGTAAACGGGCGTAAACGTGTATTTAAAAGTTAAAATTTGAATTATACTAAAGTTATAATATACGAAAATAGTAGGAATATTAAGTTAAACAAAAAAGAAATGATATTTCATCAATATTTAATTCCGGCTGTATTTTTTGCATTGCAAAAGTGTTTCTTTTATTTTGAGTTTTTCCAGTTGTCCGAGAATTTTGTGTTTAACAAAATTCATAGCGCGGCTTACATTTTCTTGTAGATGAATTGAAACTTTTTTTGTGATTATATAGTATATACAGTACATACTGTATAATCGACAATGATATTTTACTTGTATGTAATATTGAATTTCTCCATGTTTACCCGATATGTTTATTACTATATGAACATTGCAGTTGGTGATCTACTATATTATTGTTTAATAATTCTTATTTCTCTTTTAATTTACATATACTTTGAAGCTTTCTCGTTTCGTAAATAAGCAAAATTTTTCTTTTGTCTAAAAATTTTTTAAAAACTAGTCACTTCAATTTTTCCCCTAATTGATATGAAGTTTGTTTATTGAAAGGTAAACGAAATTTAAGGAATAAAATCAAAGAAGTAAATTTATTTTTGGTTTTTAAGCATGTGGCGTGATGTTTATTGTCCAGTGTGTTTTAATAGTGGCAAAAAAAACCTTTTTTTGGGAAATATTAAAAATTTCTTTGAAATTCTTCATGAATGTCAATTGTGACGGTAGCCGTTTAGTTTATTCCTTGTTTTAATTTAAAATTTATTTTTTGGCAATCCGGTCTGAGTTGGCAGTTTGCTGTTGGTTGTTTTGCTTATTTAATTCGGTTCAGCGTAGTTTTTTTCTTTTCATTGGTTAATTCGTCGGTTGGTGCAGACATTCAAAGGATTCATTCGTTTAGAGAAAATTCATATTAAACAGGTAAAACTTGATTTGTTTTATTATGTTATTTTTGATTATTTAATACTGTATTTCTGTTTTATTTTAGTTACCATCGTCCTCTAAATATATTCAATAACATTGGTTCGTTCGTGGTTATTGTAAAAGTGACGCCGCGTAAGAATCAAAGCTGCTTAATATCTCGATTTTTCTAACTGCAACCTGGTGTGCTGCAGCTACAGTAACTGCTTATTAAAATGAATTCAGAAAAAAACGTAAGTATTTCTGAACAGGAAACCAATTCACTGCCTGGATCAAGTATGAAACCCGAGAACATCAATATCGAAACAATTAAGCGTATAAAGAAATTGACACCAAAAGCTCCAATTTAAAAGTGAAGAATTGGTGAAGTTTGAAAAGAAAATTAAATTAACTGACACAGCAATCAGAAACTTAACACTTAGCATAATGAGCTCCGAAGTTGGTGAAGAGATTCGAGCTGTTTCTGTTTTAGCTAATAAAAGTCTAGGTAATGTAAAGGTGTTCTAGAAGAACTTCAGAGCCTCGTAAAAGAATCTGAATATAAAGAATTAGAAGATAATTATTTGGAATTAGAAAATAGATTTGAAAAAGCTTTGGAAAAGGCTCAATCTGCAATGGAGCGTCTCACTGCGAAGGCTCAAGGTAATCGGTCAGTTAAGTCTAGAAGATCTTATGCGTCAACGAGTAGTCGCTCGATTAGATCTACGAAAAATTCATTAAAAAGAAGAATTAGAAAATTGGAACAAGCTTTAAAGGCTCAAATATATTTACAAGATCAAAACAAATTGAAGTTGGAAAAAGGGTAGCTGAATTAGAAGCCGGTGAAGATGCTCTTGATATTTCTCTTTCACCTACAGAGACGAAAGTGGAAAGACAGAGCCGTATTCTGAGTGCGTTAGAGGGCCCATCACATGAGAGACTTGTCAACAACCCTGCACCAGGACGTGGAGTTTTAGAATCTTCCCACTGTTAACCAAGTCAGGCTCCCAACTTTCCAAGAGCATCTTGTCAAATACATGATGTCAAAATTGAACCTTTTGGTGGAAATGTGATTGAATTCCCCGCTTGGAAAATTGCATTTAATGCATTGATTGAAAGTCAACTGAGTTCGATTAGATTAAAAATTAATTTGTTAAGTGCCGTGCGGCGAAGCAAAGTCTCTAGTCCTTGGTCTGCTCTCCAACCACACTGAATCTTCATATCAAGCCGCGAGAAATTGACTGAAGCAGAGGTATGGCAACCCTACAATAATCAGCTAAGCATTCCTTGATAAGTTGCACGAATGGCCTATTATAAAATCCCATCAAGCGGAAGAATTGCTTAAGTTTTCAGATCTATTACTACAAATATTAGAAATTAAAAAAAACGTTAGCGGTTTAGGTATTCTAGATTTTCCTCAAGAAACGAAGATCATTCTTTCAAAATTGCCTATCTATATCAAAAACGAGTGGAGAAATTCTGTTTGCATATGGAGAGAACAAAACAACTCCTATTCCTATCCTCCATTTGAATATTTTGTGCAGTTTATAGAAAGGAGAGCGACAAGAGCGAACATTCCCGAGCTGCAAAACATTGTAAGATCTTCCGGAGCAATAAAAACTACCGATACTAGACGTGACTGAAAAGGTGCAATGGTTTTAACAACCAATATTTTGGATAAATCTCTAATTTGTACGTATTGTTCGAAAAATCATACTATCAAGACTGTCTCGAATTTTCCAGATTGTCCAGAGAAACTTGTATGTGTTTTTGTAATCAATTAAGTTTGTTTTGCAACATTTGTTTATAGTCAATTGCATTTTTAATTTCGTGTCCAGAAATAGATATTTTTGTGTCACTATACTTTTGTGCAATGGTGGGCAAACTACGACCCGTCAAGTATTCAAATTTTTATCTAGAAATAGGCTATTTTTTTGGTCTTCACCTCCTAGAGTAATTTAAAAAATTAAAGGCGAATATCTTTTTGGTACTTTAGCGTGAGATCACCGCCGTATGTGGCCTAACCAGGTGCAGTGTGAGGTCTACCCCATCAAACATGTGCGTTAAATAATGCAGCATTTAAATGTATAAAAATGTATGTTAGATAATGCAGCGGTAGTGGTAACGCAGAGGTGACGAACATGCGGCCTGTGGACCGCATGTGGTTCACGCGTCAGTTCGACAAAATCAAGTCTTAGATTTTAGAATAACAAAAGCAAGCAGCTGGAGATGGATGTCATCTTCAATCCCCTTTAAAGTTACACCTGTTTCTGCACCTGCCCTGAGCTTCAACTCAAAACTCAAAAAACCACGAAAGCGACAAACGCGAAGGCATTAAACGTTATTATTTTTTTAACCTAAACCGGAACTGAACCTAAAAAATTTAAAATTTGCTGATTCTTAATTGGAACTGAACCCGTAAAAACAAAATTTGTTGAACCTGAACCTGAACCGACACTTCATTTTATACGAATCGGTTCGACCCTGCCATTTTACATTTATATAAGCCTAGATCAGGGATGGCCAACACATCGATTGCGACGTCTTAGCTCAGTGTTTCTCAAACTGTGCGCCGCGGCACACTACTGTGCCGTGAGAGATTTGTAAGTGTGCCGCTCTGGTTTTCAAAAAAACATTAATCCCTGCTCCACAACGGCAACATAAACATATTTCTATAACAGAGGAAAAGTATGTTTTTTATGGGCAGTGACCAAAAAGCTTAAAAATTGTAAATGTATTTCCCATTACGTAAAGTTATGTTGATCAGTTGTCTTCCAGGCTCGTTTTGTACACCAGGCATGTTTAAACGCGCGGCTCGCAAAGTCTTTCGAAGAGTTTTTTAATCAGATGCTAAATACGAAATCGAATTATTAATAATAACAGAACTAAATTTAAATAATTAAAATGAAAAGGTTTATTAGCAAGAACTTGATTTTTTAGCCGAAATTAACCAACCAACAAAGTGAAAAACTTTTTTTGGTGTTTACCTTGATTTCAGCGTAAAATTTAAACGAATAATCGGGATGAGCCAAACAATTCAAGTGAAGGCTTTTTTATATCGGCCTTCACTTTCTTTTGTAACCAAATTGCGGTCAGCGGCAAATTTTCCGGTTAAAATTTCACCGGTGCGGCGCACATATGCGCTCGAGTTTGACATGCCTGTCGTACACAAAATGCGTAACTTAAATACTTCATATGCAAACAAACCTTTGAAAATCTAGTGAAGAATAATAATAAAAGAAAGTATTCACTTTATTTATAGAAAGTTACATAAAAATTCGAGGCCTTTGTATAATAGGCTATAATGCCTCAGGTACAAAGTGTTGAATACTTAGTGAAGACCAAAAAAAGATCTATATACTCTGGTCCAAATGTGCCACAAAATTTGGAAAGGTAACGAAGTGTGCCGCGGGCGTGAAAAGTTTGAGAACCACTGTCTTAGGTGGTCGATAATTGCATTGCTGGTGATTTTGAGTAAACTGGAATGTTTTACTTCAGGGATGAACAAAATACGGCCTATATTCAATGAAGACTTTTTTTTATAGAGAGCACTTTATTTTAAGCTCGAAAAACAAGATATTCGGGATAGATTCAAAATGAACACTTTTTTTTTAAGCGTCAATGTTCCCGACGCACGTGGAGTCTGCGACAGCCACAAAAACTAAATTGTTGGAAAATAGCTGTACTGAACAAAAGAAACAGCCAATTAGTCCAGTCTGACTACTTGAATTAATTTCTAATATAAACAGGCATTAATTTTTACGATTCAACTCCAATACAACAACCAACTGTTCAATTATTTTTCTTTTAGTCAAACTGAACCAATAAATTTCTAAGGTTGCTTATTCAAAATGAACGCATTGAAAAAATTGTTACAATGAAAAATGCTATGAACTTAGAATTAAACGTGGCCAGCTTGTACATCTATTACGTCACAAGCGCCAAATGAATCAGTGTTTTACAAGATATTAAGTATCGGAAAATGAAGTTTACTAATCAATCTATTTATTTGTTTTGTGCTTCAAAACGAAAAATACACCAATATATGTGAAAAAAAGTTTTTAAAAGCACAGGAAGGCAGCGAAATGACCATACGGTCTTCTAGTCAACTGCCTCCCTCTAAATAGTGGGACAAAAAAAAAAAATTTTTTTTTTTTTATCAGAAAAACACAGCAGTACACTTACAAAAACACAGTACATTTAGAAAAACAATGAAGATTAAATAGCAATATTAATTGTTATAAAATAAATTTCCATGTGCCAGCTGACTTCATCAAACTGTTGTGGCATCTTATTTAATATCGACAAGTTAAAAAAAGTTTAAATTTCTTCTTAAATTGATTATAAGAAAGCGACTTTAATTCGAAAGGTACTTCTTGCCATATTTTAGGTCCAATGTAAAAAAATTTCTTTTTACCTAATTCTGTTCTCTTTCTAGGTTGAAAGTAATTTTGTTGCGCTGCCAGTCTTGTTTTATAATGATGTTTTTGGGTTATACTTACAACAGTTTGGGACTCATTTTTTGCTGAATTTTTATTAAAGCAAAACATTGTTTTTGCCATTTCAAGTTTAACAATATCTTTTATTTTTAAGAAATTCAATTTTTGAAAAAGAAGATTTGTATGTGACAAAAAAGGACTATTTGTAATAATTCTTATTATGCATTTGTGTATTCTTACCAGTGGATCCAGGGCAGTAGTCGAAGCCAGTCCCCATGTTGAGACACAATATTGAAGGTAAGAGTAAATTAAAGCATAGTATACTGTTTTTAGTGTTGTAGTGTCAACGTAATTCCTCAGTTTGAGCAGTGCCCAGGAACCATTGGAGAGCTTAGAGCAAACATGTTGTACATGTATATGAGACTTCCAAGAAAGCTTATCATTAAAAATTACACCCAAATATTTTATTTCATTTACTTGTTCTATATTTGTCTTTCCTATTCTAATATCAAAATGCCAGGCTGATCTTTGTTTGGTTAATACCATAAATTTTGTTTTATTAGTATTTAATGATAATTTGTTTAGTTTCAACCATTCATCAATTTTGACCAGTTCAGAGTTGACATTTTTATTCAACAGTTTTGGACAAGAGTTTGTCAATGTGAGAATTGTGTCATCTGCAAACAATTTTGTATTAAAATTGGATACTAGAGGCATGTCATTGATGTATAATAAAAATAGTAAGGGTCCAAGAGTAGACCCCTGTGGTACACCACAAGTTACATGATTGAATTTTGATTTAGTGTAGTTTATAACTGTAAACTGTAGTCTGTTATTTAAATAGCTTTTAAGGGGCTGTAGTGGCAATCCACGGATGCCATATTTTTTCAATTTTGCAATCAAAATTTGGTGATTTACAGTATCAAATGCTTTTTTAAGGTCAAGAAACACAGCACAAGTATATTTTTTTTTGGTCAATATTTTCAGCAAAATTATCAAATAATTGTTTTACAGCATCTGATGTAGAAGAGTTTTGTTTAAAGCCAAATTGAACAGGTGTTAATATTTTGTTTTTATTTAAATAAGAGTAAATTCTTTCGTACAAGCATTTTTCAAAGATCTTACTAAATGAGCTAAGTAGAGATATGGGTCTGTAGTTGCAGCACTGATCCTTGGCATCACCTTTATGAATTGGTACAATTTGTCCAATTTTAAGAATTCTGGGGTAAGTCCCAGTGCTAATGCAACTGTTATAGAGTCTTGTTAAAACTGGTGCTATGATCAGTGCACTCATAGCTATATATTTTATGGGTATTCCATCAGGGCCTGTACTCTTTTTGATGGGTTCAATTAACTTATGTTTTAATATGTCAGATTCTGTTATTGGCTGAAGATAGAAAGAAGTGCACCTTTGAGTAATGAATGATGTGCTGCTACGAATATTAGCTGAATTGGTTAGTTTAATATTTGCAGCCAGTTTTTGTCCAATCTCAGAGAAATAATTGTTTAGCATATTTGCCATTTCTTTCAAACTAGTTATTTTTTCTCCTGTATCACAAGTTAGCTCTGTGATGAGACTAATTGTTTTTTTTTGTATTTGGCAATATCATTAATAGTTTTCCATAAGAACTTCATGTTATGTTTAGATGCTAAGACAAGTCCCTGATAATATTTTCTTTTTGCTTGTTCTTTCACATGGGTTAACTTGTTGTGGTAAGTTTTGTATAACTGTACATCATTTGCAGATCCTTTTAAACTAGCAATGTATAATTTGTTCTTTGTTTTGCTTGAGATTAATATTCCTTTTGTTATCCATGGTTTACTATTTAATTTTTTTTCTTTTCTAGATTTTCTTCTTAGAGGAGCATGCTTACTTAATGTGATGTTAAAAATATCAAGAAATCTCTCAAATTGCTCATTAACAGTACAATTATTATAAAATATATTCAATTTTTCACTAAGTTCAATTAAAAAGTTTTCAGTATTTAAGTTTTTTGTATCTCTTACAATAATGTTTTGCTCTATGGTCTTGTGATTGGTGTTAGATAATAAAAGTACTATTGGCAAATGGTCTGATATATCTTCAGTTAATATACGGGAGGTAGTTTTTTGAGTTATGCTGTTGCTATAAAAGTGATCTATCAATGTTGCACTACTGTGAGCTATCCGAGTGGGATATTTAATTAGTGGCAGGCATCCTAGGCTAAATAGCATATCAGAATAATTTTTTATTACAGTTTTGGTATCACTTTGCAGCAAATCAATATTGAAATCCCCACATAAATAGTATATTAGTTTCTGTTTGTTTAAATTTTCAATAGCTTTTTCAAAGGATGATTGAAAATCAGAAAGTTTTGAATTAGGGTGTCTATAAAGAACACTAAACACTTTTTCTGTATTGTTTAACTGTATTTTTACCCATATCTCCTCACATCCCATTATATTTAATTGATACTCGGTAGTGATTTTATAACTTAAAGTGTCTTTTATAAACATTCCCACTCCACCAGCATTTGTTGAAGAGTTATTATGTATAAAAGTGTATCCTGGCAAGAAAGTTTTTAGATTTGAGTTTAGCTTTGTTTCCGATATAGCTATAATTTCTGGCATCTTACCTAGCACTGACAATAGCTCCTCAAGTTTTTCAAAGTTTTTGTTTAAGCTTCTTATGTTAATATGTAATATACAGAAGTCTGTGTTATTTGCATATAGATTTTGGAAGTCTGGTGTGGATATGTAACAATTGTCAGCATCAAGTAATTTGTAATCTGAAAGTTTTGGAAAAGATCAGTTTGTTATTAAGATTTAATTCTGTTAACTCATTGTTACTTAAGTTTTGAAATGGGAAAATACATTTCATGCAATGGTAAGATTGATTTGCTTGTTGGAGAGTTTTGAAATCACTTTTTGTCAAGCTGGTGCATTTGAAATGTGTCCACAGCTGGCAGGTGTCACAGGAAATAGATTTTTGGTTATGTTTGCAAGGTTTTGCGCAACTAATATAAGAGTATTTGATAGGCATTGTTGAATTCTTGATTCTATTTAAGGAACAAAGATCACCTTTTCCATCTTGATTAAAGAATTTAATCACGGTTCATGTATAGATGTATCTCACAACAAGGTGTACACAATACAATAAACTTAGAAGTTAGAAACATTGTTTTTTATCTTTATTTCCTTATTCAAATAGAAAAAAAAATAATTAATTAATATTATTCTTTAATTATAAAAAATAGACAATTACTCAGCATTATTATTTTTAGTTTATACTTAACACATGTCTATATCGAAAATCTCGTCACCAAAAAATAGAAGTTATTTCTATCATAACCAGATAAAATTCTTTATGAAAAATAAAGGGACAAATAAATAGTTAAGCCAATTATTAACACTCTCCCCTCTAAATTATCGAGAAATGAATATAATTTAACTTCGAGAAATTTACAAACACAATCAATTTTTTTTTTTTTTTTTTTTTTTTTTTTTTTTAAACAACAGTTTATCAGTCATTAATTTAAACCTTCCAGAGGCGCCACGTTGCGGATATCTCTGTCAAAGGTTCGCCCATCCGCAAGTTTAAGTTTAATGCGGCGAACATGTCCGTTTGTATCAGGAAAGGTCTTTATAACAACCGCTTTCGGGTAATCACGACGCCCAACATCTACCTCTTCTTTTAATAGGACAATATCGCCTTCCTTGAGATTTGGCTTCACATCATGCCAGCGATGTCTTACTTGCAGCCACGGCACATACATTTGCAGCCATCTTTTCCAAAATTGTTCAGAGACTGCAATTACAAACTTATAATTGCTGCGATACATTTCAGCTTTGTTAAACTCATGAACAGGTGAATCAGGATGTAGATTACCGCTCAGTATAGATAAAGGTGTCAAAACACGCCAGTCTTCGACCTCGTTACTTAGTTTCGTAATAGGTCTAGAGTTCATTGTCGCTTTAACTTCACCCATTATGGTCAACAATTCAAAATCACTTGGCGTTCTACCCTTCAAAGCCGTTAGTCCAGTAATGCCATTGTGTATAATAGCAGCCATAACATTTTTCACAGTTCGAATTGCTCGTTCCCAATTCCCACCTGCATGTGGATTTGCAGGAACATTGAATTTCCATACAACGTCAATACACTTCCGCGACATACACCGCGACACAAAATTTTTATCGATTTCGTCAAAACAAATTTTAGGTTTTTGCATTTTGCATTGTTGTAATAACTTTTTAAATTCTGCATCGCATCCTTTAAAATTAGTGCCTTGATCAGAAAATAAACTACGACAATACATGCCACGTCGAGCGGTAAAACGCATGAAGCATTGAATAAACGAATCGGTGGATAAATCAGGTACAATTTCGATGTGGCAGGCTCGACTTGCCATACATATAAACAGCACCCCCCAACGTTTCACGATACTACGGTTAAGTTTCACAGCTATTGGCCCAAAAAGATCGACGCCAGAATTTTGAAATGGGAACTTAGGTGCGTTTACACGGCATTCGGGTAAATTCCCCATTATTTGTTGTGCAGCTTTAGCACGTCTAAATTTACAATAGTGGCAATTACGTAAATACTTTTTCACAGTGCTTAAACCGTAGCAAATCCAGAACCTTTGTAACAACTTACACAAAACGTAATTGGCACCAAAATGATTCGACATGATATGTTCATGCTTAATAAACATTTCTGTTATAAAATTGGCTTTTGGTAGAATATATTGGTGAACACTATCATTAGGAAGTGAAGACTTTACAACACGTCCACCAACACGTAGCACATGCAAGGTATGATCATAAAATGGCAATAAATTTTTTAATTTCCAACAGCTTGGCTCGTACACTCCCACTACACGACTTCAAAGCATCATCAAAACCACGCTGCCCAATGATCGATAAAATGTCAAATCCGAAATAAGATTCCTGGGCCATTCTTATCAAATCTAATTCGGCCAATTTAAACTCTTGACTTTTTATACAGCCAACTTCAATGGACATGTTTAACTTAAGATTTTTAGTATGCAATTTACTAACAACGTACCGATAACGGTATACAATCATTTTAATGCAACTAAACAAATCCGAATAGCGCTTAGCAATATTATAAAAATACGCAGGTATCCTGTGATCAATCTCATTTTTACACAGCATCTCTTCATTCTCAATTTGTGAATTAATACACGCCTCAGTATTCTCACCACTATCAATCTCAGTATTCTCACCACTATCAATCTCAAGGCAAACATCTGAGCATTCATCATTAACATCATCGGCCACCTGACAAGCATTCACTACTTGTTTTTTATCAAAACCACTATACATTGATTGTTCATACAGAAACACAGGACCTTTAAAGTAAACACAACTAGGATCAGCCTTTTTTGGGTCAATACCACGAGAGCATAGGTCGGCTACATTTGATGATGTTGCCACATAACACCAAGTATCGTCACTAGTAAGACGATTGATTTCAGCTATCTTTCGAGCCACATATTTCTTCAACCTTAACTTACGATTCTTTATCCAATCAAGCACAACTGAAGAATCAGTGTGTAAATAACCTTTTGATATAGGAAGCTGTATTGAACCTTTTATATTCCGGTGCATGTTGGCTCCCATAACTGCAGCAATTAATTCCAATCTGGGAATACTGAGTGTAGATTTTCTAGGAACAACTTTTGATTTTCCCATTACGAATGCAACATTGCATAAGTCATCCTTTGTCATTTTCAGATATGATACACATCCCAAGCCTTTTTCTGAGCTGTCGCAAAGGGTGTGCAGCTCATAAACGTCTGCTTCAATGTCCCAATAACATCTTGGTATAGTCAGCCTTTCTAAGCATGGCAGACCTGCAATCCATTTTTCCCACGACTTCAATATGGTGGTGGGAACAGGATCATCCCACAGTTCAACTTCTTCACAAACCTTCTGCAGAAGTATTCTTCCCTTCAGCATGTATGGAGCACATATTCCAATAGGATCAAAAATTTGTGCTATAGTACTCCACAGACCTCTTTTAGTTTTTGGTCTTTCCTGAATGTTAACTTTTGGAGATAACGTCTTCTTTGATGGATTCCACTGTAGTCCAAGAACTTTGCAATTCAAATTGTCTTCAGACGTCAGATCTTTCGAATCTTTCACAAGCAATTTCCTATCAGGTTCTAAACATTCGAGAATTTCGGGATGATCAGATACAAATTTTCTCACCTCAAATCTTCCAGACTTCAATAACTCAACTAATTCACTGGCTCTGGCTTTACCTTCTTCAACATTCTTACATGAAACCAGACCATCGTCTACATAGAAACTGTTTTTGACAAGATTTACTGTTTCAGGTGAAGCTCCGACATCATTATCTGTAGCAGTCTTCTTAAGACAGTAATCAGCCATAGACATACTACAATTTAGCCCAAATGGAAGTCTTTTAAATCGGTATGTGATCACTGGTGCTTCAAAATCTTGATTTTCAAACCATAGAATTCTCAGTAAATCTCTATCTTTTTCATTTATTCCACATTGCATGAACATTTCCTGGATATCACAAGAAAATGCCACAGGAAATCCTCTGAATCGAATCAGTATATCAGAAAGTCTTTGTAAATCATCTTTTCCTTGATGCAGCAACGAATTTAAACAAACATTATTACATTTTGCCGAACCATCATATACAAGTCTTCTTTTGGCTTGTTTTGTAACAAAATGAGGTATGTAGAAAACTCTAGCATTTTTCTCATCATCATCCGTGTCCACACGTTCAATTTTGTCAGTGTCAATTAACTTCTGGATAGCATCACAGTAAAACTTTTGAGTTGTTTCGTCTCTCTTCAATGAACGTCTTTGCTGCATTAAGTGGTGTTTTGCCAAACCTTTTGTATAAGGCATTTTGTTTAAATCGCTTTTAATAGGCAGGCTCAAAAAGTATCTGCCATCCCTTTTCGTAATTGATTTATCATACAGCTTTGTACAAATAACATCATTTGCGGAAGGAGCAGTATCTTCATCGTCCGGAGCAGTCTCAAAATCGTAACTCATCCATTTTTCAATTTCCGCGTGTAACAACTCACAAGTGTCAGCTAAAAGCGTTTTTATATCTTCTAATTCATTCATAAAAGATTGAAATGAATCTAAATTCCATTTAACTGGTTCATTTCTGGTAATATATGAAATATGAGCTTCTACAACAAGAGATGATTGACCAAAAAATTTGTGAAGCTTATTGAGTGCAGTGTTTAATGCAACTTCAGGATCTCTAATCCTATCACAACAACGTATAGCATCAGTGGCTTTACCCGAGCAACGTGACTGAAGAATATCATATATCAAACCATACTGTTTGCCATACAAGGAGATAACTCTCTCCATACCATGCCGAAAAGCAATGTAGTGTTTTGGATCACCATCAAAGGCCACCTTCGACCCGCTTTCCATTAAGACTTTACCAGCTAAATAATTGTCACCAATTCCATAATTTAAATTAGCAGTGTGATTGAGTTTATGACTATTTAAGTCATCAATATCAAATACACCATCAACATCTTGCTCTGCTACAGACTTTATTTTATTAGCCTCCAACACAATATGTTGTTGCTCAACATCATTACAGGTGTCTGTAGCCAGAGTTTTTATATTTGCACTCCCCTCATGTACAACATTTACATGAGAGCCTACTTTTTTTAATTCATTCATTGAACAATAATTTTTTATTGGTGAAACATGCACATTAGAACCATAGTCAAAATTACTATCATGGTTTAAGTTATGTTCTTGAGTTTTTGTTAAGTTATCACTCACCACAAGTTTGTTTGCAAGTTCAGCTTCAAGCATTTTCTTCTTGAGTTTTATTTTTTGTATTTTTAAATCTTCTTCAGCCATTTTGACATTATTTTCAGTTAACAAGGCAATTTGTTTAGGAGTCAAATTTCCTCTTATTATCATTGATGACAACAGTCCTTTTGATTTCCTTGACATGCAGCTAGATCTGCTACTAGAGTTTGTAGCAGTGCCTTTACTAACTGTCTTCAAAAGATTGTCAAACAGATTCTTCTGTTCTGCTTCAGCTTCATTATAATGATGTTTAAGAATTGAGTATTGCACTTCTGCTGAGTTTCGTTTGTCAAAATAATCTTCAATCTTATCATTGTCCTCATCAGGATTTAAGTTACCAACATTGATTTCTATGAATTGAAGCAATTCTTCAAAGCATTTAGTTATTTCTATAAAGACTTCTTTAATTTTTTGAAAATCTTTTTTGTTTGATAACAATTTTGAAAATTCACAAGCTGCTTTGTTGAAGCTTCTATTTAACTGTCTCATATTTCTTTCAGACAGTGGCACATTCACTTTTTTCAAAACATTTTCTTCAGCAACCTGAGAAGTACTAGCACCTTGATCAAGTGACATAACAACTCTTTTTTTATTTTTCTTATTATTCAAAAAGAATAATGAAACAATTGTTTCTATAATGTTGAATTCTTGATTCTATTTAAGGAACAAAGATCACCTTTTCCATCTTGATTAAAGAATTTAATCACGGTTCATGTATAGATGTATCTCACAACAAGGTGTACACAATACAATAAACTTAGAAGTTAGAAACATTGTTTTTTATCTTTATTTCCTTATTCAAATAGAAAAAAAAATAATTAATTAATATTATTCTTTAATTATAAAAAATAGACAATTACTCAGCATTATTATTTTTAGTTTATACTTAACATATGTCTATATCGAAAATCTCGTCACCAAAAAATAGAAGTTATTTCTATCATAACCAGATAAAATTCTTTATGAAAAATAAAGGGACAAATAAATAGTTAAGCCAATTATTAACAGGCATACTGAAAGTTTATACAATAATACTTAAAAAAAAGAAAACAAACTTTTATACAAATTAAAATGGCAAGTAAACTTAAATTAAACAATACTTTGAGACATTATACTTTTAAATTAAACAAACTTTCGCATCAACATTGATGCAATGTTAAATGTCACTTTGAAAGCAAATCTTACACTCATCAAAATTCTATCCTCATTATATGAGAAGACCATCATCAATTTCCAACAAATTTTCAACAGACTCATCTTGAATGACAGCTACTCAAGAACCAAAACCAACAGCAACTTCCAAGAATTAAAAGCAGCAGGCATCTTCTTGTTGTTTAAATTCAAGTTTAAATTAAATAAACTTCAAGACTTTCAAACAAACTTTTTTTTTTTTCAAGAAAAAAATAAACTGATAAGAAATCAATGGAGTTCAAAATGCTGAATTTGAATAAAAAGTAAAGCTGAATATAACTGCTTTCTAATATTTGATCCAGAAAAATACCAATCAAACACCTCAGTCATTTAGATTTCTTTTACATCAACATTAACATCAATTAGTTTATTCAGTATAACTTATTCCAATAGAATGTAATCCAGTATATCTTATTCAACTAGAATGAATCCAGTATAATTTATTCCAATAAAATGTAATCCAGTATATCTTATTAAAAAATCAATTAACAAAATTAACAATTTAATCCAAATAACCTTATTCAAATAGAATGAATTAACTTCAATTCTTATTCAAACGTAAATTACTAAGTTAATCGTTCGGACCAGTCAATAATTTTTAAGATCTCTTTTCCGCAGTGGTTGATCGCAAGTTCCTAATGGATTTAAAGTCAATCAAACAACCAGGCAAGTTGGCCAACCCAGGACTAGATAAATCACAATTTTGTATTTGAAGTTGCCACGTTTTGCTTAGTCACTGACTTGCTGTGTAGCAAAACAAAGGCGTCATAAACGACTTTTATAGGCGATAAAACATTGGTCATGGGACTTTGGTCATGAGACTTAAAGAAAACGCAGTTTCAAATAAGTATTGTGCTGAATCAGTAAAACGAATGATTTATTAAAATGGAGGCGCACCAAAAATATCTAAAAAATCATGGACAAAATCAGATCTTTAAACTGCATGTATAATGATTATTTTTAACTTTGTAAAATATCTTAGTAGAACATGCACAACTTTTTGTTGTTGCCCGCAACATTACAGAGTTAGTTTTAACAAATGGTCGCTAGCGAGTTATGGTAAGTAAATGAAATTATGTATTAGGCGTATAAAATAGTTTATTTGATAATATAGTTTACTTATAGTTTTCGTATAGTTTACTTGATAATATGTTTTAATTATTCCCACCATAAAATGTCACCATTTTTAACAATCGAATTTATTGGAACACAAATAATAAAACCTTGTAGGTCTATTGATGATTTTTTTAATCTTACTTGCATGTAAATGAAGTTGCAAAATCAATTAAACTTAGGAGCTATTGTCACAGTAAAGCTGCTTACAAAATTTTCTAGTCAACAATTTGTACTGAAAGTGAACTAATGCAGCTTGATTATAATTGGTTCGAAAAAAGGAAGAAATTTAAGTTAATTTTTAATGAAATGACCCAAGTAGATTTTGAACGGCAACTGTGTCAAACATATTAGCCATCACAGCGCTCTTTAACTACTTAGCCACGGTGCCAATTTTTTATAACAACCATGCATTAAATTTAGAGACACATAATTTTTTTCCTACATGAGAAAAATACTGTTTTTACAAAATTTTAAATTAGTAAATATTTTTGTTATATTTATAGATCCAAATTTTTTTTACTAGAAATTGCGCACCCCAGGGTGGGAGTGCTAATAGTTTTTAAGAGGTTCGAAGTGGGTAGAATATGGTAAAACATGTAAAACTTTTATTGCGGATTCAGAAACTATAAAGAAAAATGCAAAACGACGGATGCTAAAGGGTTGTATTCTTAAATTTTTAGAATACCCAGGCCTAAAATGAGCTGCTAAAAAAATTGCAAAAATAAGCGAAAAATAAATTTTTGTTTGTAAAATTTTACAAGTCAAATTTTGACAAATTTTGACTTTATTTTGACTTATAAAGCTTAGTAGAAAACTCTTGAACAATCCAAACTACTGTATAAGATTGTGGAAATTTCATGATGTAATAAAGCACTGAAAAAAAAATTGACTTTATTGACTTAAGAAAAACTTCAGACTGCTATTTTAAACATGATTGTGATTGTGAGATTTATGCTCACTAATATAGCGATGATTTAATCGCGTATTCGGAATAACACTTTAGAAAACTTTCTCCTGGCGAAATATAAGAAATTTAAGCTAATCGTACCGAATTAATTTTGATGAGGGACCGAAGGGAGGCAAAGTTTTTCTAGGGTCTATCAGAAGGGTCTTCAGCCACACTAGATCTCTATTTTTAGCGCCATTGCTTATCACTAGCGTAAAGATAGCCCAAAAAATTTAATATTAAAAAATAAAATTACAAAAGTTTTTGCTTACACTTTTAGAGCTCACAAAATTGTTATTATAAATTCATTTAACTTTGCTGAATTATACAAAGTTAATTTTGCAAATTACACCTAAATAGCCAGCCGGTAAAGAGATTTAAAGTTTAATTTTTTAAAGCCTGTATACCCATTAGAAATAGCTTTACGTTAAAAATTTTAGGTATGCAATTGTTTGCCATAATCCTCCGAGAAGCACGTCAGTTGACGCTCACGAAATATCATTTTACTTCAAAAACAAGCTTTAGTAGTTGAAGATAAATAGAAGCATTTCGCCATCTTAACCGGTTCACCAACAAAAACATTCGAGAACAATCTGGTTTTGGGGGCAATGAATATGTTTTTCGAGGCATAAAATACACTTGTACAAATGTTTCTCGAAAGAAAGAAAGTTATTTTACGTTCAAATATTAGTTTATTTCAATGTGCTGTACACCAGATTCAATCATGCAATTGTCTTTTTAGGGGTAAAATTGGTTATTTCCACGCATAACACTTCTAAATTAATTTTTGGTAAAGTGCCAAAAAGATTTCGGGTACATAACAAAGCTAATGCCTTCTGTTAAGTTATAAACCTATTTGTACATTTGGGATTCTTGGTAAAACCGTACAAAATTATGATGCGGGCAAATAGTTCGCCCTTCTTTTTGAAATCTTTTGGTTTGGTATGTCTATGGCCACGATCTAAGAGTCATGTCCTTGGTTTATACGCTTGCAAGAATGGACATAAAAATATCCTATAAAATTATGAGGCTTGAACCAAACATATTGTTATAGCAAATTGTAACCGTTTAAAATCCGCACCAAAAAAGGAAAATTGATTTATTGAATATAATGTCAATGAAAAAGCGTGTTAATACAAATGCGACGTGATCCAATGCAATGCGATGAAAAGTGAGGCGATTTGATGCGATGCGATCCAAAATGATACGAAGTGATGCGAATCTAAACGATGCGAAGTGATGCAATTTCAAATTGTTTTTACTCAAAATATACTTCTGCAGCTATAACAAATTAATTCGAAACAGTATACGTCGTAACAGTCTTCCTCTCTTGAAACTAATAAATCACTCACAGAACCAATTCTTCTCAATCGATAACTCATAGTAGTCTTTGCAAAAAACAATCCACAATAAATAAGAATAAAAACCTTGCTTCAAGATATGTGACAAAAGAATGCGGCGTGAAAAAGAAAGAATCAATTAAAGCGAACAGAAGAATCACTAATAACAAAGGATAATTAATACAGTGGAACCTCGTCATTCGTACGCCTCTCTATTCGTACAACTCGCTATTCGTCCAACATGTTCACACAACTTTTGACTCGTCATTCGTACGCTGCTCCGCGATTCAGACCCATACCGTGATTTACAGAGCAAAAGAAAATAAATTACAGCAACGTTCTAAAACGTTTGTACTAGTGATGTCAACCGCGCAGTGCAGCGTAGTAACCTTTTTTGTAGGATCCTGCCGCGTACCGCGCCGCGTGCAAATTATAAAAAGTTTACATTTAAATTTGAAGCAAATCTTATTTTGCATAATGCTATTGCTTGGGTTGCCGATTTAGTTGTTCCCCTTCATTGATCCAATCAGAGAAAGCAAAGTGTCAGGAGCATAATCAACTGAATAGCCTCTTTCCATAGTACCGGTAATTTATAATGTAAATAGGGCGCAAAGCGGCCAAAAAGAAAAAAGAAATACAGAATCATACAGAATCTGTATGAGAGAAACTAAAATAAATAGAAAGAGATGAACAGCTCCTAAACTTAAAGAAAGCAATGGAATCTAATTGTATAGCAGAGAAAGGCTTATAAAAAAAAATATTAGGGATTACATAGGTAATTATCTGTCGGTCTAGAACAGATTAATCCAATTCACATTGTTTTTTATGGAAAAAATTAATTCGCCATTCGTACAACTCACAATTCGAACAGACTTCTGGAACGGATTGTGTACGAATGGCGAGGTTCCACTGTACCAGAAAGCGGTTGGAAACTCAAGCAAAGCTTGCTGTAACATATTCCCCCCAATGTACAAACCCGATCGTACATTCAACCCCACGTTACAGCAATCCTCAAACACAAACAACAACACTAAAAAACAAAAAAGAAATCTTATAACAAACGAATATTAAATAGCGGCGTCCACATTTTATATAGCTTCGAAATCGGTTGTCGAATTGTGCTCCTTAAAATAACCAATGGTATTGAAGGAACCACGAGTTAATGGTTCTTTAATACTATTGTTTATTTTATTTTTTAGTGAGATAATTAGATGCGGACAAGTCTAGTGTAAAAGTTTTATTTTTTCACTTATGGCGAATGTACATTTCACTTTAATTCAAGTGCAATTTTAACGAAGAATCTGTCAATTATTTTTTTTATTTCTAATTTTTTTGCGGTTGCAAGAATTGAGCTGACCAAGACAAAAACAAAAAAGCGCTCTCAATTTCGCTTGAATGAATGAAATGTTAATAGGTTTTAAAATTAGAAAATTCAACATTTTTTGTAATAAAACGGACTTGTTACTTTTTTCTGCAATTTTTCAGTGATTTTTGAGACCCAATATTTTACATATTTTTTAAGGTTTAACGCAACCCTACAATCCTCTTACTCCGTTAATATTAATTTTGGCCTTACGTGGACAAGAAAGTTTAACTTCGGACAACAACTTGATTCTGCTGCTGCTTTTATCACAAGCTCAACAATCAGGATCAACTATCGATCAAAGTTTTTACAACAATCCGTTTCTTCTATACATTCTTCTCAACAATAACAACAACAATAACATTGAAACAATACTAATCTTTTACTTTTGCTTCTTTTTTCAAGTCCAAATGGTGGATTTGGAGGCTTTGGAGGGGGCACTGGTTTGGGTTTAGGTTCTGATACCCTTTTCTCAAATCCACTTATTCTTTACACTTTTCTCCTCAGTATCAACAACAGTAACAACAGTAAAGGCTTCTGCTCGTGGCTCTCAAGAAAATACCTCGTCGCCCCTCGGGGGACCTGAGGGCCCCTTTTAAAAACTTAGGTTTTTAATAACTAAATGCAGTAGTATGGACATAAATGGCCTATATTTAGCATTTGTAAACTTGTCGGGTTTTTTCACTTCCGGAGCCGAGGGTTTATATTTTACCAACCCGGCAACACCCCGAGTTTGTCATCAATCGCTTGGTTATTAACCAGTTACTGGGAATCAGCACAACATTTAACTTACCGATATTCAATAAGATTTAATAGAAATCAATAGCCAACATGCATTTTATCATTTATACTTGCACATTTTTATTTAAAAAAGCAGAACGTTTTTACTTTTATAAGTCATTATCAAAGCATTTAAAGTAGCACAATTTAACAACAAACCATAACTACAATTTACTACAATTAAGTACAAAACAAACTACAATATATGCAAGATTTTTCACACGTTTATGTTCATATTGGTACTATTAATTTAATTCAAAAGCAATGAAAATGCAATAGTTTATGCGACACAAAACGATAATTCAGATGAAAAAACAGGAAAAGAAACATATCACATGATTATATAAAAATAGTTGTAGTAAAACAGACGAACCCTTTTTATATACTGTAGTTGTTTATTTAATTTTGGTTAATGCTTTTTAATCAATAAAGTTTTACAAATGCAATTCTTGTGATAAAAAAATTAAGGTCAATATTTTTTGATAAAATAGATACCGAAACTATTTTTTGATAAAGTTTTTCACCAGTTTTTGTGTAGACAAACAAATGTAAATCAGACACAACTTAGAAATAAAAAGAAAAAGAAACCGTTAAATTCGAAATTCCATAAGTAGGAAAAGAGTGTCATATATTTGCAAAAGATCTTACAAAAGATCTTTGCAAAAGATTTCCAAAATATATTTGAAAATTTTCTGCTGTGCGCAATCAACGAAACGTGCAAAGTTGGAACTCATTTCAATTTAAAATCAAACACACCTGCGCTTTTGTCAAATGTCGTTTATCGCTTTTGGCGCTCATGGGATGCGAGTATGCTTTACATCGGTAAGTAAACACGTCATTTGGTAACAAAAGCAAAGAAGTACTTAAACTTAGTTCTTCGGTCCAAAGTAAAATAAAAGAACATTTTATTGAATGCAATCTTTTTATGAAAAAGATAGGGATAATTCAATAAATCATTTTGCTGTTATAAAAACCTGTTTATCAGACTACGATACTAATATTGATGAAGCTTTATTGCCAAAAAACTTCAAACAAAATTAAATAAACAACTGTATGAAAATAGTTCGTCTTTTTTCCTACAACTAGTTTAATGTAGTCGTGTGATTAGTAGTATTATTTGTTTTTATTTTCTTTTGTTTTGTTGTCGAAATAATTACAGAATTTTCAATGCTTTTGAATTAAATTAGTAATACAAGTGTGAGCATAAATTGAAAGAACTTTTGTTCTTTTCTGAATGAGGAAACTATTGCATACATTGTAATTTAACTATAGGCTATGTACTGTAATTGTAGCTTTATGTTCTCTTGTTAATTTGTGTTAATTTTGATGCTCTGAAAAGGACTTATAAAAGTCGAAAACGTTCAGCTTTTTTTTAAATAAAATTTTTCAAGTATAAATAATAAACTGCTGGCTATTGATTTTTATAATTTACAAGCGGATTCTAAAAATTACCTTTCTTACTAATTTATTTTATTAATAAAATTGTATACGTATTATCGAAATTAGTTTTAAATTAAATTAAATTAAATTAATTAAAAGGAGTTTTAAGTTGTAGACCGATTCTTGTGTGCTATAATGAAAAATTTGAATTAACACAAGTCTCACGAGCAATCGTCGTAAAATCGTCATCCTGGAAGACCTAGAGAGTTATCACTGATCCACTGAATTTTTTAACAAAACAAGCCTACTATTTTTAACGAATCAAAATTTTTTTAAATGATTAAATGTTATTCAAAAAATTTATATCTTATTGTCATTCCAAAAGCTTTAAACAATTTTCAACAACCGTTTTCACCTAAAAATATATAGTTTATGTTTAATACAGTTGGATCGGAGTTAAATAATACAAGGCTAAGACTTTTTTCTTTAAAAAATAAAAGCCGATAAAACTATTTTTCAGCAAAAGAAAACATTTTATTAATATTTGCTCTGAAATAGTTCAAGCAGCCAACTTGCAGGCAAGAAATTAAAGCTTTAAAACAACAAATTAAATGCTTTTAACAGAAACAGCTCCACAGAGCCATCTAAAGGACTTTTAAAAGGTAGCTTAAGAGCAGAGGTGGACACGCGCCACTTAAAGTGCAACTTGCACAAACTGTACTAGTAACATTGAGCTTTTAATTTTTTTTACAGCTTTTCGCACTTTGCCTTTTGCTCCCAGAAACAAAAAAAATACTTGCATGTTATTGCACTGTCGCAGCTTTCACCATTGCGCAAGTTGCGCAGGCGCCACTTCTGCTTACGAAAAATGCCATCATCTAGTTTTAAGCTGACGTCGTGGTGTCCGCAAGTGCACTGCAAATTTGACAGAATTAACTTAAAGAGTTATGGTTTTGCTTTCTCTTCTGTGCCGATTATGACGTTTATCTGAGTGCGGAGCAACAAAACTACACGTTGAATCATAGTCTTTATGATGTCACACTTTCTCTCGGTTAAACGCCAGATATTTGAATCATGTCAGACATTAGTAGTTTATTAAGCAGCAGGTTAGGCACAAAATTTAGCAAAAGAACCAATTGCAATGGCTGCGAAAAAGAGAAAATATAACAACGAATACATATCATTAGGATTTACTGTTACAGTAGATCGCGATGGTACAGAAAAACCTCAATGTTTCCTGTGTGGAAAAGTTCCAGCTAATAGTAGCATGAAGTCAGTAAAGCTAAAGGACCACTTAATATCTAATCATCCAGGAAGCGTTTCTGACAGTCGCAATGCATTTTTGCAAAAAAAGGCTAGATTTGAAAGAGGCGGTACTTTAGATAAGCATGGGTTTATTCCAACTGGAAAACCTCTGCTTGAAGCAAGTTACAAAATTGCTTATCAGATTGCCAAGAACAAAAAGCCGCACACTATTGCCGAAACACTAATTAAACCCTGTGCTTTAGAAATGACTGAAATAGTTTGTGGCTCAGAACAGAGAAAAAAACTTGAAAGTATACCAACGTCAAATAATGTTATTAAATCCAGAATAGATGATATTTCAGAAAATATTCTTAAACAAGTCATGGAAGAATTGGCATCTTCCCCATTCGCATTTAGCTTGCAGCTTTATGAGAGCACTGATGTTTCTAACTGCAGTCAGCTCTTGAGTTTTGTGCGTTATGTTAATGGCAATAAAATCAAAGAAGAATTTATGTTTTGTGAGCCTCTTTTGGAAACCGCAAAGGCTAGCGATGTGTTTAGAATGATAAATAAATTTTTTGTCAAGCAAAACTTTGACTGGAAAAAGAAATTAGGCTCTATTTGCACGGATGGAGCTCCAGCTATGCTTGGAAACAAATCTGGGTTTGCCGCTTTGGTTAAAAACGAAGTTCCTAATGTAAATGTTACTCATTGCATGCTGCACAGGTATGCTTTAGCAGCAAAAACTTTACCACCAAGCCTCAAAGAAGTTCTGTCGGTGTGTGTGAAAGTAGTTAATTTTGTCAGAAGCCGAGCTATTAATCATCGTATCTTCAAAGTTTTCTGTCAGGATCTTAGATCAGATCACATTGTGTTTTTGTATCATTCAGAAGTACGTTGGCTTTCCAGAGACGAAGTTTTAAAACAACTGCACGAACTCAAACGAGATGTGTTAATTTTTCTGAAAGATAAAAGAAGTGACCTTTACGAAAATTTTGAGTCTAAATCATTTTTGTACGGCCTTTCCTATTTAGCTGATATTTTTGGCCACATCAATAATGTTAATCGTGCGCTTCAAGGACCAGGTGTGACAATAATGGATTCAGCTGAAAAACTGAAAGCGTTCCTACTCAAGTTGTCAGTTTGGAAACGTAGGTTGCAAGCAGGTAATTATGCTAATTTTCCAATGTTAGAAGATCTTATCTTGAAGGATGAAACTAAAAAAAAATGTGAAATTTTTATCTCTATGAAAAAGGAATTTTGTTTACACTTGGATACTCTACAAACCTCCTTCCAAGGATAATTTAATTTAGATAGCTTGAAGAGTGAAGCATGGATTCGAAATCCTTTTCTCATTGACTTGAACGGTATTAATGACGAAGATCCCAACAAAGAAGAACTTATTGATCTGAGAGCAAGCGAGCTTTTAAAAATTGAATTTAATGCCAAAACTCTGGAAGAATTTTGGTGCTCTCAACAGCAATTCTACCAATCTCTGGTAAAGCAAGCAATTCGTTCTATAATTCCTTTTGCAACAACGTACCTCTGTGAGGCTGGATTTTCGGCTCTTGTGACCATGAAAACTAAGCACAGAAATCGTATGGACGTTCAGCATGATATGCGGGTAGCTTTGTCAAAAACCCACACACAATTCAGTGATTTGGTGCAAAAAACACAACAACAGGCTTCCCATTAAATTTGTTTGCATCATTGTTATTTTCCCATTCATTGTTATTTGTTTGCTTCCAATTCAATGTACCTGTAACCTACTTGTTTAAAGTTGTTTTTCTGATGATTCTTGAAAGTACCATTTTATGTTTGAGCAATTTTTTAATTTTATTCGATTACAAAATTGCATTCAAACGGTAATATTCTAAATGTAAGCGTAGTTTTGCAAAAATTGTTTGTGAGGGTCACTCTTAAAAGTTTAGGGGTCCGTAAGCTTGATAGTTTTTTGAATGGGGTGCGTGACTAAAAAAGGTTGGGAACCACTGTTTTAAATCGATAGACCAAAGAGTATATTTTCTTTCAAAAATGTAAATTTATCTTTGGTTTGGTAACAATTCTTCAAATTTCCAGAAAAGATTACTTTTACATTAATTCGAAAACAAAATAAATTTTGAATTGATGTGAAAACTTTTTTTGATGATTTTTGGAGGCAAAATGATCCATTAAGAACTTTTTTCTGGGAAGACATAACAAGCTTAGCTTGTATGGTATAAAAAAATTACCCAGTTAACATATATGATTAATTAAGTAGGTTATATTTTTTCATGGCTCGACCTTAAAAGTGCAAATCTTTTTTTGTTCAAAGTTAAGGACGGAAAAAAAAAAGATCTTTAATTTAAAATTTATAAGTTCTTCTTCCTTCGCAATCAGAAGCAAGTTCAACTTCAACAAATAAAACAAAAGGCGCAGAGGAATGCGGGACAAAATGGACATCTGCTCTGTTTCTTTCAATTTTAAAGTTTCCATTTATTTTTTTATCTTCCTTTATTTTCCTATTTTAGTTAAAGTTATGAAATTAAAATTGGAAACTTTGTTATTGTTTCGGGTACTTTGCAAATGAAAACGTGTTTGGCATATAGAGGTCTGGCAGAGATTTGTTGCAAAATTGGATTCGAAGCAAAGTTGATCTGTTGATCAATCGATGACTGATTTTAAAAGTTTTTTGATGGTAGTGCAGAGTGACAAAGTAAAATTTAAACAAGATTTATGATTTAAAAAAATTTTTTTTAATTGTTGCGTTGCATGTTAATAGCTAAAAGCAGCATGCTTGGGGCAAAACAGTCATAGCTAATGATCGTTTTGCCCCAAACAACTGAAGCTGTACCAGATGAAAGTTAACGCAGTTTCTCATGCAGAAAGCTGATAAATTGTGCGTTTGATTTAGAATTTAATAGCCTATATCTTCAAACTTTTTATACATTTTCAAATGTACAGTAGCTGCGACAAGTACTTCAAACAAAGAATTAATTTCTACTGTGGATGAGTGTAATGAACTGGCTGGCTGTAGTGTTTTTAAACAAAGCAATAAAGACGAAAGAATTTTTCGATAGAAAGCTTAAAGCAAAACAGGCCACCCATATAACTGATTTTTGGTTTAAAAAATCTATCACTGCGAGTGGAACAGCATTGAAAAAACTAAGATAAGCCAATGTTCAAAATTCTGAAGCAATGAATAAAGCAAATAAAATCAGTGAAGCAAAATTTATCTGTTTGCTTTGTACGCAGCCTTTTTAAAGAGCCACCAAGTCCATTGGCCAAGTCCATTGGCAAGAAAAGATATCCAAAATTTCCAATCGGAGTAGTTATTGTCAACTTATGTGAGTCCGCTGGACGGACTGGAATGTGGTAAAATGCATCTTTGACGTCAATTGAGCTAAACCAAGAGCATCCGTGTGCCATGGCTGAAAAATCATTAATATTTGGAATTGCATAGCAAGTTCCTTTTAAAATTTTGTTTAGGGCCACAAAATCAGCGCACAAGCGATACTTTCCAGAGGGCTTTTTTACCATAACAGTTGGAATTGCCCATGGACTGTGGCTTTCAGCCGATATGCCTTAGATGACTAATCGCTTTATTTCACGTTTCAAAGCTTCAGATTTATCGGGTGCTAATCGTCGAGAGCGAGCCAAACCCGGACTTAGGTGTTTGTTTCAACATGAGCAGCAACGGAGTGTTTTATTTTTTGGCAACGAGAGGCTTACTCAAAAACTTGCGGATACTAAGATTTTAGCTTGCTCAAAAACTTGCGGATACTAAGATTTTGACTTAATTTTCAATGTTGTGAAAGGTAGGTCCGAATCTCTCATAAATCGGCAATCATACGCATGACTTTGCTATCGCTATTTAGTACTGCGCAGCAAATTTTGAGCGTTCTGACGTAACACTAGTTTCTGCAAAGAGTAGATCGATCAAGTGAAAATAACCCTGTACATTATTAGAGCAAAACTGTAGTGTCAAAGTATGTTTTGTTGTGCATTTGAGATTGTGTGTTCGTCATGTAACACATCAAAAACGTCGTCATTAAGAGGTGGGATAGACGGTCGCTGATTTGTGATCGGTGTGGAACTTAAATTAACTGGAGGCGATTGCCGATCAGGTGAGATATTAAAATTATTAGCATAATTTGTCACTCTCCGATTTGAATGTAAACAATACAACCAAGTCCAAGTTAAAAAGGTAACAAGTAAAACCCCGATTAAAAATATAAAAATAGACCAGAAATACAGTTGAATCACATTAAATATAAAAGTCATGAGCTTGGTTGCAACAAATTACTTGAAATAAGTATTGTCTTTTTATGTTCGGGTCACCAAAATTGTAGCGGTTATATGTAGGTATATATATATATATATATATACCTATTTTTTTATACTACTACCACCACTCACTTATTAAATTGATCAAAAGTCCGATAATCAATTCTAATTCGGGTCTCATCAAGTAATTCGAGCAGTTTCACTTTTATTCAATTTTAATACGGAATAATTCGTTTAGCGGTCAATTACGTCAACAGTTATCTTCCCAAAAACCAGCAAAAGCCAAAAGTAACAGAATTACAACAATGATTTTTTTAATTACTTTACTGACTTCTTTCCTCGCCAGTCAATTAAAATTTGCTTCTTATTTTTTACGCACGTTTTTTCAGACAAGGCTGGATTATGACGTAGCTTTGAGAGCTACAATTGCATTGCAGTAAATAGTATTTAAAAAATTTTCAGTTAAAAAACTTTGTTGCAAGCTGAAACCAAATCCAGCAGCAATATAATTTAATGAGTATATTTCAAATTTCAAACTAATATGTTATTATGGGGTCTTGTTCACAGTTTGCCGTTACTAACCTCGCGGGCTTTGGTGATTCTTCGAATTTTTAAAATAAAAAACTCGGAACGGAAAACAGTGAACGAGATTCCAATTATTTATGGTAAATTTATTTTTAAAAAAACTTTTTTTTGACACGGTTAAACTTAAACCAAATAGCATTTTAATTTAGTCAGTAGCATTTCATTACAAGGCTCTTGAATATGTGCCATTTTACAAGTTTTGGTAAAAAAATCATTTCTTGCATGCTAAACCCAAACGAAGAAGCTCATTTGAAGACTCTAATTGAAATACCATTTTATATGCTTGGTTTTAAAATTTTGTTTAAAAATTTATGGTATGATATAGGCCGCACTGTTTGTTTCAAAGGCTCATATTTATTTTTCGGTATATTTGCAAACGCAATATAAGAAACAGATTGGTTTGTTATCATCTTAAAAAGTCGCTAAAAAAAGCTTTGCTATGACAACCAACACTCCTTGATCGCTCCAAGAGCTGAGTGAGAATTTTTATGAGCAGCAAAAAAAAATTTTGGAAATTTAATTGGTCGAAAATATCTAGATTACAATTCCATGGGTACAAAATTGAAAATGGCACCCCGCCTTTCCCTAATATATTTTTTAAAGAAAAGCTCGTAACACGACGTTTCGTCCGTTACATCGGGCGGACTTCTTCAGGTAAAAACAAAACACAATGCACAAAGTATTGAAAAGCCAAAAACAGAACTAATTATCCCAAAGTCAGAGGCAGCCTACATAAGAACGATTCAGTAACTTCGTGCAACAGAACTAAAATCAACAGGTTGAAAATCCAAATTCACAATAAAATTTATATATTATGGTATATTTTAGGAAATACTTTCCAATCTCTATGATTCAACGAATTTTTTTAATATTGATATATAATGATTCTAAAAATTTTCTTTTTCGAAAATCAATATTAAAATTTCATATTTCAAAATTTACAAGATCAATTCTATGTTCATTTAAAGCAATGTTTAACTAATGTATTTTTTTTATTCAATTCATCTGCTTTCAATTTAGCAATATTTACAGGTTTTAAATTACGTTTACGTTCAGATGTGCGAGTATTAAAAAATCTAATCGTTTCAATGTTCTCCTTAAACATAAACTTTAAACATGCACCCGATTGGAATGTTCTTCCTAAAATATATCATAATATAAAAATTTTATTGTGAATTTTCAACCTGTTGATTTGAGTTGTGTTGCACGAAGTTGTTGAATTGTTGTTGTGCAGGCTGCTTCCTACCATTGGGATATTAATCTTATTTTTGGCCTTTAAATACGTTGTGAATTGTGTGTTGTTTTTACCGATGTAACGGACGAAAGGTCGTGTTTCAAGATTTCCTTTAAAAAACATTTTACGCCTTTTCTTGTACTTGTTGAAGTTGAACTTGCCCCTGATTGTGCCAGAAGAACTTATGAATTCTAAAATAAATACTAATCTTGGTAACAGTGTTTACATTAATTTAAAAATTGTGTTTATTTGCAACAAGAACGTTCCACCTTTATGAGTATGCTAAATCAAAAATATTTACCGGCAGAGTAAATGAAATACCGTGGCCGAAAAGCGAAGACCTTTGCATTTATTTATTTTTAGTCTTTATTAAGTTTTTTCAGTAAAAATTTTCTACAAGACTAAAATTTGCGTTTGTTAAGAGTGTCTTTTTGACCAAAAAAGTGCCTATTTTTAAACTTTGCTCTTCCAGGCTAAAATTCTTCCGGTGCCCCTCATTACGGCACTTTTTTGTTTTTACAAGCCAGCCGCTATTGCTGATGTGGATTGCGTACTCCATTGAGTGGTGGTTCTGTTAAACAATCTTTTGATACAGTGACGACAATAACGTCATGAACTGGAGCATTAAATTAGAACTCAAAAAATAAAAAATTTTGAACTATAACTAAAAAACTTTATTATTATTTAAATAATTTTTACAAAAACTAAACCTAATAAATACTCAGGGGCGTCGGAAAGCCATTTTTTCTGGGAACAAAATTTAAAGAAAAAGGTACCTTATTTTTTAAAGGCATACAAATTTTTTAAAAAGATTTTTACACTAAAACAGTTGCGATGCCATTCCGTATCGCGACCATTATCAGCAAAACTTTGGTGATTACTTTTAAAAAAATAGTCATCGGTTCCAGTCAAGACAATGATTCCTACTTTCGTTCTAAATGGTGTAGATAAAAAACAAAATAAAAGCCTTTACCTTAAATCGATCGAATATTTTGTTCGAGTTTCCAAATGCATCTACACCTTCCAACCTGTACCTTCACTTTTGGAACAGGAAAAGAGGGCAATATGAAAGGGTCAAAAGGGTAGGGGTCCCCCTGCCCTTTTCATTCCTCCTCACTTCCGGCGCCCCTGCACATACTAATAACGAGAACGAAAATTTAGATCAAAATTAACATGACCCTTTCCCAAACTCAAAAATAGGAGATAAAAAAACTCGAATTTGCAAAGTTTTTGTGAGTTTGAATTAGAACTTGAATTATAAAAATCTATCGAGTTTCCAGCACTGACATAGATATTAAAGCACTTAGGCCTACTAAACCATAGTTAAAACCTTAAAAAAATTAAATTTTTTTCAGGTTAAAAATGTTTCAGCCAGCGGTAGGCCTACTAAGCAAGTGGCAAAGGCGTGTTTCAGTAATTTAAAAAGCTAGGCTTGGACAAACCTTTATGCAAGTCCACTTTAAACGAGCTAAAAATGTTTTATGAACCCTTAATCAAGTAGGCTACACAATATTCACGTTAAGTGGTTAATTGTTCAATCATTTAACGTGAATATTTGCTTTTTTATCTCCACTTACACGCAATTATGTTTCCTTACATTATACTGTATGTGAGAGGAAAGAATTGAAAACTAAAAAAAGGTCTTTACTTTGACAGCTTTGCATTTTTAAAAATTTTGACACTTTCGCTTTATTGCTCGGGTAAGCTTAAACTTTTATCTATCGAACCCCATTCGATCCCTTTGATGTTCCAATCGACAACTTGGAAGAACACTGGTCTAAACAATAAACTTGCTCATCTATATACGCACAACTAGACAACATGCATTGATAGGAAGAAATATTTTGGAGAAGGCCAATAAAAAATCTAATATTAATTTGTTTGCTTCTTTCCAGGGTAATTACTGTATAAATGTTCGAAGTAGATATGTTATTTATACGCACATAAGTTTAAAAATATGTTTTATTTTGTACTTGGGCTATTATAGGCCTGTACAATAAAAGAAAAATAACACTCTTGTTCTTGCAGAAATACAGGCAAATGTAATCAAATAGGTTTATGGATGTGCTCACAGGCATCTAATAAAAATCTCCAAAAATGTCCCAGAGGTATATATGATTGTGCATAAAAGATTGACGTTATTGCAATTAAGACCGGCAAAATAAAACCAATCTTTAATATGATGAAATTGGAACTTGGCACTCGATTGTTAAAACTAGTAGCAGTTTTGAAAGTGTTAGGTACTGTGTTGCTTTTCTAGGTTTCTTCCTGGTTGCGAGCAGGCATATATTTTTATTTTTTTAATTTATCTCTATATTTATCCTCCTGACTCGCAGGAAAGCGACGGAAGCGCTATACATAGGGTAAGCAATTATCCTGACCTGCTTCCGAAGATGCCAAGATACTGCTGTCCGCTTGAAATTTAATAGAAATATAACTAAAATTTAGAATTGCTTGCCAAGACCACCAAACAGGGGAAGTGCCGTGAAGTGTCTTTCTCAAGGATATTCTAGAATGGCTTGAGTAGGTTTTGAACCGGGACCATGTCGACCACAACCCCGGCGCTCTAACCACCCGACCATGCTGCCGACAAATTTTAGTTTCATTTCTTCTTTTACATTTTTATAGTTTCTGCATTCAATTTTGTATTCTATGCTTAAATGCAGTCTGTCGGGGTTTAAATTATTAAAATTTTTTGGTTTTATTTTGTAACTTGTAATTCAAAATATTTTTATCAACCACTTTTTTGAAGAATTGATATTTAAACATTGTACAGCTCGGGCTACGGATTTTAAAAACAGGATTCGATTTTCCCTTTTTCTTGAAATTTTTAAAAGTGTGATTTAATTAAGGTTGTGGGGTCGGAGTCGGAGTTGGATTTGTTTTTTTTAATTGCTGGAGTCGGGAGTCGGAGTCGTTTTTTTAAATGTTCTGGAGTCGGGGCCGGGAGTCGGAGTCGGTTTTGCAGATGTTCTGCAGTCGGAGTCGCGAGTCGGAGTCGGATAATTTTTAACAGTTAGAGTCGGAGTTGGAGTTGGATTCCGAAAAAATTCGTACGACCCTGCGTCCTAGAAAGCCCAGAAATCGGCGCGACAAGCCGTCAGTAAAAAATAAAAGACTGAAAAAAGATTTTCACTTGGCTTATGGACACAATGTACGAATCATGTTTTGAGTTCACATGCCTACAAAAATAGACAGAAAAAAATATTTTATACAATTAGGGCTTGAATTAAACCTGAACCAAGACTCATTATCTGTTGATCGTCTTTTGAAAATGAACCGGAACTGAAACCCTAAAAATAAAATTTGCTAAACCTGAATTGGAACTTACTCCTTAAAATTAAAATACTGAACGACTAAAAATAAAATCTGCCGAACCTGAACCTAAACTGGAGCAAAACTTTTTAAAAACCCTGATTTGAAATTTAACAAAATAATGTTTTTTGATTAAATATAAATTTATAATCTTTAAATTGCAATAGATAACAGCACAAAAAATCAATCGGCGATTAACGTTCTCCAATCATAAAGACTTTTTCAAGAAAAAATGTTAAATTTAAGATTTAAATAAAACCTTTATTCACTGAACTGAAAAACTACTGAACTGAACTGAACTGACACAAAAGAAAAAACGACTGAACTGAACTGAACTGAACCTTTATTCACGTTCTTTTGGTATAGGCTACAAGAATAACATTAACAAAATTTTGATTATATAAAGGGTATCAACAATAGCAAAGTTTTTGATACAAACACCAACAACAAGTGAAAACAAAAAATCAATCATTCATGCGTAATGATTTTGCTCTTCTGACAATAAACTCAAACAATATGATAATTTTAAAGCAAAATTTCAAACATACTTAAACTCTAAAATATGGGTAATTTTAAAATATATAAAAGCAAAAATTTTTGAATGTTTTATGAAAAAAAATATTACACTTATTTAATAAATTTTTGGCCCACGAGTCTTGGTATGAAAATGGGATTTAAACTCTTTATTATTTCAAAAGCATTTACGTTCAATTTAATTTAAAAAAATATATCATGTGACATTTGATGGCACTTTGTACCAGAGAGTTGAAGTCCATATGCTCTCCAATTCTTAAAGATCGAGTTTTTATACAAATGTGACCCATGACAAGTTTGCGTCACGCAAACTTGTCAAAATGTTAAATGATTTTTCATCAAAGGTTTAATCAAATTCTGGATTGAGTTGAAATAATTTTCAATTTCCAATGTTTTATAAATGGGAGAAACTTTTTTGTTAAAGTTTGATTTGAAGATTCTGTAAAAACAATTTACAAAACGTCTTCGAAGATACCAAAATAATGCTTCGTATCTTTCCGCAGTGAATTGCACATAATATTACAAAAAAAATTTTTTTCCAAAAATGGATCGAACATATTCAAAAATAAAAAATTTTGGTAAAAGTTTTTGTAAGATCATTAACTTTTAGTAAAAAGCTTGTGCTGGACGTGTTCATTTTTATTTTGATGAGGACTTGTGAAAGCTAACAATTACGTCCGTTTTTTGCGTTATGTTTTTAGTTTGATTTTGTATTAAACTACTTCTCTATTTGTCAATGTGTTAGTGCTGCTTATTTAAATTTTGTTGTGGATAAGAAAATATTCTTTGTCTGGAAATTAGGTTAAATTTTAAATATCTTTAAAAAGACTGAGTATTGAACTTAGTGACTGACTTCCATAAATACAGTATTAAATTATTTGGGTCGACGTCATTTGACCAACAAAATTTGTGGAATTCCCTCAAACCGGCAGTTGACTGACAACAAAGGAAATTTTCCAAAACAGTCAGTTGTCCGGCAACAGCTCTCAGCTTCCCACCAACTGAAAAATATTCAGCTGCCACTGTCAGCTGTCCTAAGTTATACCCTAACCCTAACCCAAATGTATTTAAGTAGGTCTCTCATAGGCAAAAGGCAGGAAGCAAAAGGGGAAAATATATGACAGTTGCAGCTGTTGTGTCGTTCAAGTGGTGTTTTTGAATAATTCAATTTTGTCGGTCAAGTGACGTTTTTGGATAATTTATCTTTGTCGGTCAAGCGAGGTTTTTGCGTAATTCACTTTTTTCAGTCACGTGACGCTCCCCCAAATTATTTAAAATATTAGGAAAAACTAGCACAGATATCTAATAATTAAGCACAATAGTTTTTTCAAACGATAATGAAATGACATTTTTGCGATAATGATAATGAATGCAATAATGCGATGAAATACAGAACTTATTAAATTTGCTGTAAATCTATTGTTGTTAGAATTAAATAAACTTTTTATTTTGCGGATTGAAAGCGATAAAGTTAAGCACAAGGTCAGTGTTAATTGGTTTTCCCCATACTCTAGAACAGGGGTTCTTAATCACAGTTGTGATATCTGTTTCTACGGGGTGCGTGGTGCTGAATTATCAAGGTGGGTTAGGTCTACGTCACTAAGACAACAGCAATGCAATTTATATTTATTTGCTAATGTAAACCTAAATCACGTTTCAATATTGTGCTATTATGTTGTTAGTTACTTATTTAAAATTTAATAACAATGATTTTTTTATTTAACCAATTCTAGAAGAGGTGCCGGAATTGGTTGCTGATTTCGAAGAGATACTAGCAAAAAGAAAGGTTAAGAAACACCGGCCTAGTATTTAAGCAATTGTGTTTAGTTGCATTTAAAGTCAAGAAAGCTTGAATACGCAAAAGAATTTTTTAACAGTAAATTTTGTGCTTTCGTGTTGCAAGCTAAAATTACTTAAAAAACAAAATGGTAAATTTTAAAAAATTGCGAAAGCACTGTTAATTTAACTTTAATAGAATTAAAAAAAGGTATTTTATTTTTTAAAAAAGAGTTTTTGGAAATTTCATTTTTCCACATAAATTATCTTAATTAAAAAGAACTTAAGAAGCCAAAAACGTTTAAAAACTGAAGAGTTATATGGATTTGCTGTTTGGGCTGCTATCTATCGCAATATCATGGTTTATTAAAATAGCTGGTTTTTTTGCCAAAATTGAATATGAAATGCAGAAAATGTTTAAAGTCTTTTAACAAAAATCTATTACCTTTTGTAGCAAAGTCAAATGGACGATTTTATTTAACTGGTCAAATCGCGATACATAAATAAATTAATAAAATCAGTCAAAGTTTTATGGGCCAAATATTTAATAAAAAAATTAAAAACCAAAACTAACTAACTCAGCGGTTCCCAAACTGGGCGCCGCCAGACCTTGCCAGGGGCGCCGCAAAAACATGTGAAAGTTGTTGCATTTACTGCTTTCCTCACAAAAATTACAATGTGAAAGTTGTTAGCAGCTTTTTACAATTTTACAATGTGTGGTAAGCAGCAGCTGTGTGGAACCGCTTGTTAGTTGTTAGTTACAACAACTTATCTAGAAAACCAGGCGAATTTTTTGCTCGTAAGTTATCAGAAATGAATAAGCAGTCGGTCGTATTTTCAAAATTTTTGCAAACACTCAAAGCACAACTTGCGTCTTTTAAAGTTTCGTACAGAATGGCGAAATGTAAATTACTGCTTACCACTGCGGAAGAACTTGTGCTTTCTGCTACTCTCGACTCAGTTTCGACAATGATTGGAGAATCTGGTGCTCAAAAACTAAAAGCTGTTTCATTCTCAAACAATACCATTAGTAAGAGGATCGATAAAACTTCGGATGATATTAATAATCAGCAAGTAGCGAAAATGCGTGGAAATGAGTTCAGCTTACAGTTAGATGAGGCAACAACCAGTACCAATAAAATAAAGATGCTTATTTGATTTGCTAAGTAAGCTTTATCGATAACGACGACAATATCATTGAAGATTTGCTCTTTTGTAAACCCATTTTAACAAATTGTAGAGAGCATGAATTGTTTGCAATACTGAACAATTTTTTTCAGGAAAATAATCTCCACTGAAAATATTGCGTTGGTTTATGCACTGATGGTGCCCGGGCTATGTCTGGCCGCTTTGGCGGGCTGCTAACGCTAGTGCAGGGCGTTGCCGTTAATGCAAAATGGACCCACTGCCTAATACAACGTGAGGCGCTGGCTTCGCAACAGTTTAGTGGTGACCTTAATGAAGTGCTTAAAGCTGTTGTCAAAACTGTGAACTTTATTAAAGCAAGGCCGCTTAAAGCTCGGGTTTTCCAACGTCTTTACGACGAATTTGGAGCAGAACACAACAATTTATTGTTTTATTGTAATGCAAAGTGGCTTTCCAAAGGCAAAGTTCTTCTGCATGTGTACGAATTGAAAAACGAAATCTCCATATTTTTAGAAAAAGAAAGCCATGCACTAGCTACTACCTTTGAGGATGAAATTTTTCTGATTCAGTGGCGTATCTCTGCGATATTTTTTTTGAAATTAAATCAATTAAACATCTCCCTCCAAGGAAAATAAACTCATCTTCTGCAATTTCATGACAAAATTACAGCCTTTAAAAGAAAACTACAGTTGTGGCAAACTGATCTGCTGATAAATAACGAGCAAGGTGATAACTTTCCACTTTTAAAAACCCATTTAAACTCGCAATCTGGCTATCTATCCCTGCAGAATACCGATGAGGGTAATATGAAGACTGTGATGTGTTTGCATTTGAATGCTCTAATCTCGCATTTTGAGAAATATTTTTCTGAAGAAATGGAGAAGCACAATTGGATAAGAAAAGTTTTGTTGATGATACAAATGCCTCTCAGGGGTTTACATCTCTGGAAGCTGAACAGTTTATCAATCTTTCTTCTGACCTCACTTTGAAAAGCTTATACAACCTTAATTGACTCATTTCATTCTGGGTTAAGGCTCGATCTCAGTGCCACTTGTAGGCTGTAAAGCTCTTCGTGTTCTTGTGCCATTTGCAACGTCATACTTGTGCGAAACCGGTTTTTCTGCGGTAGCAGTAATTAAGTCGAAGTATCGCAATAAGATTGAGATTGAACGCGACATGCGTGTTGCAATATCAAACATTGCACCATGGATTAATAAAATGTGCATAGAGCAACAAGCTCACTGCTTACATTAAATGTTTTTTAGTATTTTGCGAATAATGCTGATATTTTGTGCATTTTGAATAATGAACATGATTTAGATACAATTTCTTAGTAAAACTTAAAATTTGCAAATTTTGGTTTCATTAAGGCGCCGCGAGTATTGATAATTTTTGGAAGGGCGCCGTGAACAAAAAAAGTTTGGGAACCGCTGAACTAACTCATATAATGAAAAATTGATTTTAATTTATAAAGGTCATCATCATTTTTTTACTCAAATAAATTCTATTTGTCTTTTATTGGTCAAAATCGACTTTTCGTTATGAGTTAGTTGGTTTTAGTTTTAATTTCTTTATAAAATATTTTGCCCATTAAATTTTGACTGATTTCATTAACTAATTTGTGTATCGTGGATTGCAAGAAATTTTGGACCACTTTTAAAACCGTCGTGATATTCCTGTTCAATAAAAAAATTTATTAAAAATGATAAAATTTCACCTAATACTCTCTCTGGAGTAAATAAGAACTTGAAAATATTACGGACGCTTTGATAGTTAATAAAAAATCTGTTGTAATGCAAATTGAAGGATAGGAATTTTTAATCAGATGTTCTAATTGTAAATCTACTGATCATCACCTCGAACAATGCTGTACAAACCCGCGGCTTCCAACCCAAACTTATAAACGGCAGTCGGCAGCGTGGTCGAGTGGTTAAAGCACCGGACTGATGATCAGCATGGTCTAGGTTCAAAGCCCACTTACGCCATTCTGTTGTGTCCTTGGGAAAGACACTTTACGGCACTTTCCCCTGCTTGGTGGTCTTGACAAGCAGTACTAAATTGCAGTAATATCTCTACTAACTTACTAGCGGACAGCAATATCTTGGCATCTCCGGAAGCAGGTCGGGGTAATTGCTTACCCTATGTATAGCGCCTCCGTCGCTTTCCTGCGAGTCAGGAGGATAAATATAGAGATTAAAATAAAAATAAAAAATAAATAAAATAAACCAAAAATTTTTAAAAACCCCCTTTAAGCTTCCCAAACTTTTTCTATCTTCCCATATCAGTTTCTGGTAAATTTAAATCTTTTTTTCTGCCCTAAACCATCTTTTACTCTCTTTTCTTTTTTAAAGAGGAAAGCACTTATTTAATTCAGAAACAAGGCATCCTTACGTGAATCACCCTAAAAATTCTTTTCAAAACCATTGAAAACTAAATCCTCTGCAAATAAACAAAGAGTTGACTATCAACTTTGAAGTTTAAGGAAAAAGATTTTGCAAGTCATTAGAACGGATAACGTTTTCAAGTCTTTCTTATAAAAAGTCACGATCCCCTAAACCCGCTGAAAAAAATTGCACCTTTAAGAGAACTTTTTAATTAAATTTTAATTTATTTGCTCAAATAAATTGGATAAATTATTTTTTAATTCACCAAGTCTATTTTTTTTTATTTTTATTTGTACCAAGTACTGTATAAGTTTTGTTTTTCCTGTTCTCCATAAGATCACGACCACATCGTTTAAATGTAAACCGTTTTAATGCTCGCAGGACATCTCTTACACAGCTCATTGAACGTTAAAAGTCACATGACCGTATTTACAAGAAATGCACCAAGTTAATCACAAAGCGTTTTTTGAAAAATCAAGTAATTTACACGTCTTTTTTAAACGCTTTTTGATCAAGCTTTGTTCTTCACTATAGTAAAGACCAGTTTCCACTACAAGCGTTGGCGGAATTATTCTTTGTTTGTTTACCCTTAAGCGTTGAGAGAAGAAAAAAAAATTATTCAACAAAGAAAAAATGATCCTGCCAACGCTGATAGTGATAACGAGCCTTAAAATTACAATTGTTATGAATTAGTTTTTTGTTCAGTAACTCAAACGTTCTTTTTCAAAATGTGATTGTTTTTATAAACCACATACAAGATCTTTTTATTTCCGTTTCAAATATTACACTAGATGTGATTAGTACTGTGTATTTGTTTACCTTTCGAAAAATAAACTAAAAACAATAGAACAAAAAGAACGCAAAAAAATTGCTACATTATATTAATCAATTCAAAGTGAAACGCTAAGTAATTACTACTAGTGAGTTTAATTTTATTTTCTTGGGCAATTGATCGATATTATACCCAAAATAAATGTGGAATAAATTTGTTTTAGAACTATTAAACAGTTCTTGTTCTGTAGATCAAAATATCGAACCCTGCACCTTCACAAGCATGTAAACAATTTGCGTAAGCAAAAGTTGTGCATCTCGTATCGATAGCGTATAAATTTCTTTTTTTAATTGTGCAATGTTTATTTATTGTCAATGTCCATACATCTGTGGTCGCTAATCTTTTTTAAAGTATGGTAAGTAAATGAAATTATGTATTAGGCGTATAAAATAATAAGTTTACTTAATGTGCACTACCACCCCACGCGGCACTCGCACAGAATTTTTAAAACTGGAATGGCCTTATAGTTGTTGAGGATCGGAACGCGTTATCCACCACAAATCGCAAGCCACCAAAAAATTTATTCGACAAATTTTCCAGTACTACAACGAGCAATTGATGAATAACGGTTTTCTAAAATTAACATATTAATTTATAAGCAGTGATACATTGAGCGAGACGAAAGTTAAAAACTTAATACACAAATTTAAAATTTACTATTAACCGGGGAAACAGTTATTATATGTATTTCAAGCTACTAATTATAAAATACTCTGCACTGAGCTATCATTTAATTTTGCAATTATATATATAAAAAATAACACAATTATACAAATTTTTCACCAACTTTTTGCGGCCAAATTACAAACAATACTTCAATATTTCAACAGACCGGTTTTTTTGCTTCTAATATTGATTCTTCAAAACTAATCTATTCAATGCGCAGCTGACGAAGCGTTTTTCGTTATATGATTTTGTCAGAAACGAAAATGTCAAAATGGTCAATCGACTTATCATTAGTTCCGCGCGAATAAGCGCGGACGACGATGTGGTCAAACCACTTATCAAAACAAATGACGTCGCGCCCAACTTCATGTAAAGTTGTAAACAAACAAGGCGCGAAAATTCACACTTGATAATATGCTTTAATTACTCACACAGAATGCAATGAAAAATGCCACCATTTTTAACAATCGAATTTATTGAAACACAAATAATAAAACCTTGTAGGTCTATTAATGATTTCTTTAATCTTCCTTGCATGCAAATGAAGTTGCAAAATCAATTAAACTTAGGAGCTATTGTCACAGTAAAGCTGCTTACAAAATTTTCTAGTCAACAATTTGTACTGAAAGTACTGAAAGTTTTCGAACCAATTATAACACCAATTATAACAACAGACTATTAATGGGTGAACGAATGCCAGAAGAATCGAGAAGAAGTGTGCTTATTCCAATCTATAAAAACAAAGGGGATGCACAGTGCTGTGGAAACTACAGAGGAATAAAGCTAATGAGCCACACAATGAAAGTATGGGAAAGAATTATTGAAGCCAGGTTAAGAGATAGAGTAGAGATCAGCAAACCGCAATATGGATTTATGCCAGAAAAGGCAACCATCAATGCCATGTTTGTCTTAAGAATATTCATAGAAAAGTACAGGGAAGGTCAAAGAGAGCTACATTGTGTATTCGTAGACCTAGAGAATGTTTACAACAGGGTTCCGCGGGAAGAGCTGTGGTACTGTATGAGAAAATTAGGAATAGTGGAAAAGTATGTGCGACTTGTACAGGATATGTATGAGGTGTGCAGTAGGAACCACAGAAAGTTTAAAGGTTAAGGTTGGACTGCACCAGGGATCAGCTTTAAGTCCGTTCCTGTTTGCAGTGATAATGGACAGGCTAACGGACGAAGTAAGAAGAGAACCATCATGGACGATGCTGTTTGTTGATGATATTGTGATTTACAAAGAGACCAGGGAAGAAGTGGAGCGGAGATTAGAATCCTGAAGGTATGCATTGGAAAGAAGAGGGATGAAAGTAAGTAGGTCAAAGACCGAATATCTGTGCATAAATGGAGAAAATGACGACGAAAAAGTGAAGATGGATGATACAAAAATACCAGGAGTAAAGGAATTTAAGTATTTGGGATCAACGGTGCAAGAAAGTGGTAGGTTGTGAAAGGGAGGTAAAGAGGAGAGTGCAGGCAGGATGGAATGGATGGAGAAGAGTATCAGAAGTAATCTGCGACAAGAGGTTACCAGCTAGAGTAAAAGGAAAAGTGTACAGCTCGGTGGTAAGACCAGCAATGGTATATGGACTTGAGACGGTGACGCTCACAAAGAAACAAGTGGAAGAGATGAAAGTCGCAGAGATGAAAATGTTGAGGTTTGCTATGGGAGTGACGAGAAAAGACAAGATTAAAAACACGTACATCAGGAGTACAGTCAAGCTAGAACGGTTAGGAATGAAGATGAGGGAGGGAAGGTTGAGGTGGTATGGACATGTCATGAGGAGAGACCAAGAGTATGTAGGAAGAAAGATGATAGAAATGGAGTTACCGGGAAAGAAGAAAAGAGGGAGACCAAAGAGAAGATTTTTAAATGTAGTGAAAGAAGATATGGGGAAATTGGTGCAAAGGAGACTGACGTTGAAGACAGGACGGTTTGGAGAAAGATGATACGCTGTGGCTACCCCTGATTGAAGGGAAAGGCCGAAAGGAAAAGAAGATGAGAAAAATACTGTATTTTACAAAATTTTAAATTGGTAAATATTTTTGTTCTTTAGATTATAGATCAAATTTTTTTTACTAGAAATTGCGCACCCCAGGGTGGGAGTGCTAAAAGTTTTTAAGAGGTTCGAAGTGGGTAGAATATGGTAAAACATGTAAAACGTTTATTGCGGATTCAGAAATTAAAAAAAAAATGCAAAAAAACGGACGCCAAAGGGTTGCATTCCTTTATTTTTAGAATACCTAGGCCTACCATAAAATGAGCTACTCAAAAAATTGCAAAATGTGCAAAAAATGAGTTTTTGTATGTAAAATTTCACAAGTTCAGTTTTGACAAATTTTGACTTTATTTTAACTTATAAAGCTTAGTAGAAAACTTTTGAACAATCCAAACTATAAGATTGTGGAAATTTCATGATGTAATAAAGCACTGGAAAAAAAATTGACTTTATTGACTTAAGAAAAACTTTAGACTGCTATTTTAAACATGATTGTGATTGTGAGATTTATGCTCACTGATATAGCGATGATTTAATCGCGTATTCGGAATAACACTTTAGAAAACTTTCTCCTGGCGAAATATAAGAAATTTAAACTAATCGTAACAAAGTAATTTTGATGGGGGACCGAAGGGAGGCAAAGTTTTTCTAGGGTCTACCAGAAGGGTGTTCAGCCACACTAGATCTCTATTTTTAGCGCCATTGCTTATCACTAGCGTAAAGATAGCCCAAAAAACTTAACATCAAAAAATAAAATTACAAAAGTTTTTGCTTACACTTTTAGAGCTCACAAAATTGTTATTATACATTCTTTCAACTTTGTTGAATTATACAAAGTTCGTCTTGCAATTCACTCGTAAAGAGCTTGCTAGTGAAGAGATTTAAAGTTAAACTTTTTAAAGCCTGTATGCCTATCATTTTATTTTTCATTTCATTTTATCTCTATATTTGTTTTTTTTTTAATTACAGGAAAACGACGGAGGCGCTATAGATAGGGCAAGCTATTGCCCAGACTTGTTTCGGAGATGCCAAAATGTTGCTGTCTGCTTGAAATTTTTTATTTTAATTTTTTAGTAATATGACTGAAATTTAGAACTGCTTGCCAAAATCGCCAAGCAGGGGAAAGTACCATAAAGTGTCTTTCCAAGGATAGTACAATATGGCGCGAGTAGGTTTGGATCCTAGACCATGTTGATCACAAGCACGCTGCCGACTCAGAAATACCTCCACTTTAAAAATTTTAGGTATGCAATTGTTTGCCATAATCCTCTGAGAAACATCTCGGTTGATGGCCATGAGTTATCATTTAGCTACAAATATAGCTTTACTAATGGGAAAAGATTGAAGCATCGTCGATATCTTAACCTGTTCATCAACAAAAAAAATTCGAGGACAATCTGGTTTTTTAAACAATGCAAATGTTTTTTGAGGCATAAAATGCACCGGTACAAACGCTTCTCGAAACAAAGAAAATTATTTTATGTTCAAATATTAGTTTATTTCAATTTGCCGTACAACAAATTCAATCGTACAGTTGTCTTTTGGGGGGTAAATTGATTATTTGAACGAATTAACTAAATTAATTTTGGTCCCCAAAAAGATTTCGGGTACATAACAAAGCTAATGCATTCTGTTTAGTTATAAAATTATTTGTTACATTTGGGATTCTTGGTAAAACCGTACAAAACCATGATGCGGGCAAATAGTTCGCCCTTCTTTTTAAAATTTTTTGGTCTGGTATGTCTATGGTCACGATCTAAGAGCCATGTCCTTGGTTTATACGCTTGCAAAAATGGATATAAAAATATCCAATAAAATTATGAGGATTGAACCAAACATATATCGAAAATCGTATTAACCGCTAATCGTTTTCTTTGAACCCAAACCGGTTGAAAGTTGCGCCATCGTTATTTGACCTAATATTAAGCGGTTAGTAAAGCAAAAAAAGTTTCCAAAAACCTCATCTAAAATTATATTGGTAAAGCTAGTTTAATCTTTTATTGAATGTTTTTTTGTTACTTTCTATTATTTCATGTTTCAATACCGCGTTGAATAACTTCAGCTGTGTGGTTCGTATTGATTTTTCGACTATTCCGTGTATCTTTTTGTAATTTTGATTTCTTGCGTTTATTTAAGAAAATTTTTAACATACCACGCAAGAGTCTTCGTAAAGTGGCAGTTTTCAGGCCAGTTTCCATTACGAGCGTTGGTGGAATTATTCTTTGTTTGTTTTTGGATTTTTTATTTCTTTCCACACTTTAGTGCTAAGAAAAGCAATAAAAAAACCAAAAATACTCCCGCCAACGCTCGTAGTGAAAAAGAGCCTTTAGGAGACAAACTGAGTTTTTATAATTTTTGTTTGTTGTTTATTACTGTTGTTAAACAATTTCTTTTTTCGTTTCTGAAAGATTTATAAGTTTGTGTTACAAGAGGATATGAGGCCTGCCCCTCAGCAGGCATTTTCCGGGTGGTCCACGAGCAGAAGCCTTTTGCAGAAGAATTTTTTTAGTCTCCACTAGTCTTTTGTGACAACATTCTAAGCAGGGCGCCAAGGGTGTTGAGAGTCTCTGAAAAAAGACCACAAACCTTAAAAAGTTGAGAATCACTGTGCTGAAGTTTTTAATGAGATTGTTATATCTTTTATCACGCCTTATTAATTTTAATCAGTGCTGCAAACTTGATAGATTTTTATTTGAGTTCAAGTCGAGTTTTATGCTGCAAAAATTGAAAGGCTATCATAAAAAGATCAATAAAATAAAAGAACGATGCATGAATTTATTAATAAAATCGATCAACTTTCAATTTATTATAGCAAATAAAAGTTAAAATTTAAAAACCAACTGTATCATTATGAAAAATCGATTTCGACCTATAAAGGTCATCATCAGTTTCTGTAAAAAAATTAGTTAAAATAGATTACCATCTATTTGACAAGACATTTTGAAAATTCTCCTCATACTATACGGGTCCTGACTCAATGACACAAAGTGAAGCTTTCAATAAAAACTAAGAGTTAAACGACACAATAACTGACATAATGATTATGAATTACGTAACAATGAAAAAAACGTACAGTGTAAAACTTGTAGTGAAATTAAACCGCAAACTCCCGCTAAGATTCAAAGTGTTGACTGAAAAGATTAGCAAAACTGTTGTAGTTTAACTGTGTATAGTACAGGATAAACGGGTTTAAAATTCAATCGCAATTATAAGACAAAAAAATTCTATTAATATTAATTTTAGCATTCAAATTATTAATCCATTTATTTTCACACCAATCTAATAAAGTTTTATCTGGTTGTTCTACAAATATGACCATGTAGCATTCAGTGATGTCAGGTTTACCATTAAAAGCATCAAAATGAAATGTATAAAAATGTTTAAGGAGGGCAGCTCGGTCATTGTTATCCTTAACGTTAAATTTGTTCCAGAATGAGCGGTGGTTATTCCATCGGATAGAAAATTTGTTTTTAGTTTGTCCTACGTATTGCATTTTACAAAAATTACATTCTGCGACGTAAATACCATAATTTTTGCAAGTAAGATGTTGTTTTAAATTAAATTTTTTGCTATTTGAGTGTGAAGTAATATAATCAACTGTTTTAACCATATTTTTATAGTTTTTAAAGTTTCCACATAAAGCACATTTTCCACATGGGTATGAACCTCGGTTATCCGTATTAGGAAGAATCTGTGATAATTTTTTGTAATTCGTTAATTTAGTAGCTAATGTGGGTGGGTTTTTACATGTATATACAATAGCTGCTTCCGGTTTTAGTTTCTTTTCTTGGTTAGAGAGTTGAAGTAGATTAGTAAACTGCGTTGCCCAAACAATTCTGTTTTTCTTGTGATGTTGCGATTTTGGTTCAAAGCGATCTTCCCAGTGTTTAGCAATTTCCAATATATTTTATAATTTTGTTATGTTGGATCTTGATATGTTGGATATGTTGGATCTTCCCAGTGTTTAGCAA
>OY796892.1:22814311-22932675 GCA_963680785.1 Diplosoma virens | reverse complement strand
CAAATTCACTCATATTCACGAAACTAAGCTACGAACAAATTCACTCAAGAGCAATAATTGGAAGCTTAGATGAGCTTAAATGAGTTTAGATAAGTGCAGGTCTCAGGTAGGTTTTACAGTCTAAGGAATTTAAATAATTTTTTTTAATGGAAAAATGTATAAATTAGGAAGATAATCATTCCAATCTTAGTTTTTATGTTTAGTATAGTTGTAAAAATTTTTTTTTTATACATTTGCTTAGTTTAAGACTAGAATTGTTATTAATTATTTAATCAAATTTATTATATATTAATTTTTTAAACCATTGTTTATTTCATCCAATTAATAAAAAAATTATATTTACTGCAATATTTATTTACTGTCGTAGTTATTAAATTAGTAAAAATTTTTTTAAATGTGGACTTATTTTTCCAATGGTAGTATTTTTATCCTGTTTGCAGCATATTTTTTTAATGCTGTATAACATACATTAAATAGAAAAATTGTTTTGAAAAATTATTGTAAAATTGTGTAGAGTTAAAAATGTATTGGAAAATAACAATGTTTTTATTTCAATTAGAATAGTTACTGCTATTTTATTACTTTACTATCATCACAAAAAATCAATAGAATCCACTATGTGTAGACCAAGGCTGTACATAACTGGTGCTTTGCATTTTAGGTAGCTTAGCTTCTTACTTAAAATCATTACATTTTGCTTGTATGTATGTAATAGCAGTATTAAAGTTGTGTTTTTTAGAATATTTTTTAATTGAATTTATTGAAAAAAAACAATTTCTTTATGTTTATGATTGCACTCTCCATTGATAAAAAAAAAAGTGTTTCAAAGGTAAGACAATTTTTTTGCATATTAAAAGTCTTAATTGTTATTGTATGAATCAACATGCCAATGCCACAATAGACATTTACATGATAAATACAATTGTATTTGATATACTGGTACACTATTAAAAGTTATTATTTGATAAACTGGCCATATAATTAGCATTGCATAAAATTATTTTATGTTCATATCATATTTGCTTTATTTAAATACATGTGACTAGCTTATTATGTAATATTTATTTTTAAGTCCATTTTCAGCTGCAGTCAATTTACTAAAAATTTATTGTTCATTTGTTGGCGATAGCTTAGTGTGACAACACTCTAACTTGCAAGCAGAAGGACACAAGTTCAATGTTTAGTTTATCTGAGTGATTTTTAGGAAAGCTTCTTCATTACAATTTCTTGATGGTCCTGCAGTTTACCTACAATTCTGACTCTTAAAACAGAAAGTAGTACTTGGCCAGTACAGCCATACAAAGAAGATTGATTTTTTGCATAATTTTTGGAAGGTTGTCAATGTTGTAGTATTGCATTGACAAATAAAAAGACTGTACATGCGCTAATATGATGAAACTATAAGATTTTTAATTTTATTTATGAGAATTGCACTTCATGTATGAAGACTTATACTGCTTAGTTGTCAATGCAGTGTTTTAACATTGACAATCTCAAATTTAAAAAATAAAACTAAAAAAGCTACTTAAAAATTTCATTTAAACAGCAGTATCTTGGCGTCTAGGAAGACATGTCCACAGTTGCCCTTTGACACTTTGGATAACTGCTAACAGTTGCCCTTTAACACAAGGGTGGGCAAACTGCTGCTTTCAACAAATTTCTGTACAGATTGTAAAATCCTCAAGCAAATAATTAGAATTTTTTTGTCTCCAAGAAAATTCCAGATAACTCTTTTAAGATTTAAGATGAAGACCTTTTTTTAAAGATCACTACATTTTAGGGATGAATGACATTTCAAAATAACCCATAATTATTAAAATTTGCCATTTTCAGTTTATGTTTGACCACAAATCATTCCAAATGTTTCAATGTGGTCTAAGGTTGAAGATTATTGCCCACCCCTGATATAACATCTTCAATGCTTTCCTGTGAGTCAGGAAAAAAATAGATATGATAATAATAAAAATTGAAATAAAAACTGGTAAGTATGATTAATAAATGCCCTTAAATATTTCAACTTTTTTTTAAGAATTGAAAGATAATGTGGTGGTTTAGAAGTAGCTAAAATATAATTGCTTTTGATATAAGTTTCATGTGTAAAGTATAATGTTTACCAGTTGTTAAGCTAAATTGTAATCTTTAAAATAAAATAGTTTTTAACTGAAGCTATTGTAAGTTGTCAGATCTTTTATTGTATGCTTTTAATTTCCTTTTTTTTGTTTAAGCATTGATCTGGTTATTGCTTTTTTTAAGAGAAGTAAGCAAAATTAATTCATTTACATATTTTTGTAAAATAACTTTCCTGTGGCACATTGAAATGACTGTGGTGACTGTGCATTAAACTTGCATCTTTCTGCCCAAATTTTTGAGTCTTAGCACTTTTAGTGATTTGTTAATCAAATAACGAAAAGAAATATTACTAAAATAAATTTTTATTTCAAAAATACGCACTAAAAAAAGCAAAACAATAAACAGTGGCTTCATTTTAACTTTGGTATAGTTTCATACTATTTTGATGTTGTTATTGTTTGAAGTATTGAAAATTGTTTTTAGTCAATTATATTTTTAACTGTTATTTTTTAGAGAAAACATGTGAAGAATGAAAATTTGTAGAAGACAAGTTAGAATAGTGAAGGACATTTTTCCCTAAAATAATTGGGGCAGAAGTATGTTTATTAGGTAACATAATCCTAGGTTTTGCAGATTTTTTTCATACTATTGGTAATTTTTGGTAAAGTAATTATAAACTCTATTAATGTTAGTTTCGAGTTTGGGACAGATGGCACTAGAGAGTACCACCTGTGGCAATGTGCATCACGCACGCCGAACCCGAGCTCACTGCCCGACCATGGTTTCGAGTTTTAACTCTCATCAGGGACAGTCTGCTTACTCGGGTTTAGTTGCAGAGCTGGTCATATAAGAAAAGGTAAATATAAGATTTGTGGTTCCTACCAAGTGCAAGACTGCACTGGTAGGAACGGCATTGTGCATCACGCACGCCGTATGACCAGATGCTGTAATATATCGAGTTTGGGACAGATGGCACTAGAGAGTACCACCTGTGGCATTGTGCATCACGCACGCCGAACCCGAGCTCACTGCCCGACCATGGTTTCGAGTTTTAAACTCTCATCAGGGACAGTCTGCTTACTCGGGTTTAGTTGCAGAGCTGGTCATATAAGAAAAGGTAAATATAAGATTTGTGGTTCCTACCAGTGCAGTCTTGCACTTGGTAGGAACCACAAATCTTATAATGTTAGTTTCTTAAATAATCAGTTATTTTGTTTGTAAACTACTGTAGATTTAAGTTGGTTTGTATTTACTGCTGATATTGGCACTTTTTGTTACACAATAATCATTCCTAATCTTTATGATCATTACTATTGAAATCGTTTTGTTGTCCTGTTTGTTATTATATGTCAACTGCATATTGTGGTGTGCCCATCATATAATCATTGCCCACCATCATTGTCGGCAGCGTGGTCGAGTGGTTAAAGCGCTGGGCTCGTGATCAACACGGTCTCGGTTCAAAACCCACTCGCGCCTTGCTGTTGTGTCCTTGGGAAAGACGCTTTACGGGACATTGCCCTGCTTGGTGGTCTTGGCAAGCAGTTCTAAATTACAGTCATATCTCTATTAAATTACAAGCAGATAGCAATATCTTGGCATTTGCGGAAGCAGGTCGGGATAATTGCCTACCCTATATATTAGCGACTCCATCGCTTTCCTGCGAATCAGGAGGATAAATATAGAAATATAAAATGAATTATATTGACCAGCTACTGTGATGTACAAAGAAGTCGTTTCATCATGCTGTTATACCTTAAAAGTGAAATCTGAAAAGATAAGAAAGAGTTATTAAAAATGTTTATTTTATTTCCCTAATTGCTATGTTAAAGGATAAAATATTATGCCGTTTCTTCTAATCGTGTAAATTGAAACACTATCTTAACATCTTAACAAAATTACGTCATTCATAATATTTGTTTAAGAAACAAAAAATCTAATTGTTTACTTAACTTGATCTGATCTTTGCAGAATTTTTAGTAGCAGACCACTTTTCACTGCAGTTTTTTTTAAAACAGATACATATTGTAAATTTCTCTAATATTAGCAAATCACGTACTTTAATTTATGAGTGTCATGCCATGAGTTCATTTATTTTTGCTGAAAAAATTGCAATACAAGTTTATTTACTGTTGTGATATTGTGCAATCGATGACGTAGTGTTTTCCTAAACGCTCTAATCTTAATCAGCGCCTTCTACTCGAACAATTATTGAACGCGCGCGTCTCCAGGCATAGTTGTTACTAGTTAAATATGCGCCTTTATTTTGGTTTAGCAGTCAGTTCGAAGTATCAAGCTACTACAGCAAACGAACTAAAAAGCATTATATTTCAATACGGTTGTTTTTTGGCTAAGTGATTTTTGTGAATATTTATTATTGTTTTTTTTATAAACCTGTGTATTCGTGCAAAGATACAACAGGCAAAAGTGGCGACGAGGATTCAAGGAACTCAACTGCGTCAAGAAAGAAAAAAGAAAATTTGTTGAATTTGCATTAAAGCTTGAATTGTCAAAATGAGTGAAATTTCCGAACTAATTTTGTTGTTAAATAAGCAACACCAAGAGCAAATGGCAGTTTTCCGCGGCGAGCATCACGAGCAAATGGCAGTTTTACGCGGCGAGCATCAAGAGCAAATGACAATGCTTCAAGAGCAGCTAAAAATTCTACAAAGCAGATTGAACAAACCGCGAGAAAATGTTCCAACACCGATGGCAAGTTTTCAACCATTCGATTCCACATCTGAGTTATGGACTGATTATTTGGCAAGGTTCCGAACATTCGTCACTGCTAACTCTATTCCCGACAACAAGCAAGCACAAATTTTTCTTACCAACCAATCTAACTCCGTTTACAAAATGCTTAGCAACTTAGCGGCTCAGCAACAACCTGTCAAAAGCATACATGAGCTAACGATGAATGATATTCAGACGTTTATGGCAGAGCAGTTTGATCCAAAACGGTTTGTTGTCAGAGAACGTTTTAAGTTCTGGTCTGACATGAAACGCAAACCTGGCGAAACTATTCCTGAACTGGCAAGCAGAATACGACAAGATGCAGCTACATGTGATTTTCAATCCATTAAAGATCCATTAGATGAAGCCTTGCGAACTAAATTTATCTGTTCAGTCGACAACGAAGCAGTTTTGAAGACACTCTTCAAGCTCAAGGACGATGAACTGAAGTTTAGCAACGCCATCAGAGTGGCTCAAGAAGTGGAAGAAGCAGCCAAGGTAGCAAAGGAAACCGTACACGGTCAACCTTCTACGTCGGTGCAGAAAGTTTATCACGCAAAGTCCAAAACTTCCAAAACGCAAGAAAAGAAAACCGCCTGCTTCAGGTGTGGAAATTCTGGACATTTTAGCAAAGCTTGTCCCCACATTAAAGCTATTTGCAGCTTCTGCAAGAAAACAGGTCATCTGCAATCTGTATGCATGTCTCGACTCAGAGATAACAGCAAGCTTGTGAAACAACAGATGAAATTGGTGCACAAAGTCCAATGTTCTGTTTCACCCATCTATCAAACTATTAGACTTAATGACCACAGAATTAAGTTTGAAATTGATAGCGGAGCCAGTGACACATTTTGCTGTGAAGCGACGTGGCAAACGCTGGGTAAACCCATTCTACAACCTGTATCAGTTCAATATCAAGTTGCTGAAGGTAGCCCGCTACCCGTCGTGGGACAATTCCAATCAACTGCAAGTATTGATGGAAAATCACCTGACGTGACCTTTTCTGTAATTGTCACTAAGGTGCCCAATCTAAATTTACTAGGTCGTCTGGCGATGATGAAGTTGAAACTCACCAACTTAACTGATCACTTCAGAGAAAACCTAAGTTGTGCTGAATCTACTGCAACGATAGAGCACGTCACTACAAGTGGTCCAGAAAACTCTTTAGATGCGGCATGTATTCAATTATGTGGAGAGTTTCCTACTTTATTTGAATCTACATTGGGTTGTCTAAAAGATTTTTCACTGGACATACGGTTTAAACCTGAAGCTAAACCTATTTTCAAGAAGCCAAGACCTGTTCCGTTCTCAATCCTACAAGATTTAAACGAAGCATACGAAGCAGGAATTAAGAGAGGTGTATGGGAGCTTACAAATTTTAACTCGTACGGCACCCCCGTGGTTCCTATTCGAAAGTCTCCTTTGCCTGGTCAAGCAAAAGCAAGCATCCGAGTTTGTGGAGATTATTCGGTGACTGTAAACTCGCAACTGGAAGACCATCGTCAACCAATCCCTCTCCCAGAAGATCTAATGCGCAAGCTAGGACGTGGTTACTGCTTTAGTAAGATTGATCTAGCTAATGCATATAATCAAATCTGTCTTTCTCCTGACAGCCAGAAGAAGCTGGCTCTCAGCACTCACAAAGGAGTTTTACTGCAGAAAAGACTTCCTTTCGGAATTAAATCCGCACCAGGGTATTTCCAAGAAATCATGGAACAGTTAACGCAAAATTTGCGAGGAGTTGCCGTGTATTTCGATGATATTTTGGTAAGTGGTGACAACGCAAAAGATCATTTGATGAACCTGCGAGCTTTGTTCAAAAGACTAGAAGAAAAAGGTCTTCGCTGCAACCGTGAGAAATGTGTTTTCGCCCAAGTATCAATTGATTACCTGGGCCACACTTTATCAAGTCGAGGAATTGCAAAAGGGTCCAAAGTTGATGCCATACTAGAAATGCCTACACCCAAGAACATTTCTACGTTAAAATCTTTTTTAGCATCTGTGCAGTTTTATTCTAAATTCTTACCTCCATATTTTTCGGAAATCACCGAGCCGTTGTACAAGCTTACACGCAAAGGACAACAGTGGAAGTGGGGTGAAGAAGAAGCGACATCTTTCAAAAAGATCAAACGGTTACTATGCACAGAGACTGTACTTGCGCACTATGACCCATCTCTTCCGTTGGGTTTATCTTGTGACGCCTCAGAATGCGGAATTGGAGCGGTATTATTTCATCGCTTTGCTGACGGAAGCGAGCGTCCGATTCTCAATATTTCTAAAATTCTATCGGCAACACAAAGACGCTACAGCCAAATACAGAAAGAAGCACTATCCTTAGTGTACGCTTTGAAGAAATTTCATCAGTTTCTCTACGGTCGTAAGTTCATTGTGGTTACCGATCACAAACCTTTAGTGACCTTGTTTGCCCCTGATAAAGGTACTCCTGCAATGGCTGCGAATCGACTTGCACGATGGGCATTACTAGTCCATCAATATGACTACACGGTGGAATACCGTAGAAGCAAGGACCATGGCAATGCCGATGCTCTTAGTCGCTTGCCATTTTCAAATGACACAAGTTTTGATGGGGAGGAGATGGAAGATGATGTCGATAGCGTTTGTTTAGTTTGAACAATCAGTCGTCAAATCAATCCTGACAATCCATTGCTTGTGGTCAGAGAGACTGCCAAGGATCCAATTCTTGCCCAAGTAATGCGATTTGTGAAGGAGGGATGGCCGCATGCATTTTCGGAAGAGCTTAAAGACTTCAAAAAGTTGGAAAATTCGTTGTCAACAGAGAATGGTTGCGTTTTTTACGGCTTACGGGTAATAATTCCTTCAACCCTACGTAATCATATTCTTAAATTATTACACCTTGGACATTTCGGCATGCAACGGATGAAACAACTTGCCAGGTCAACTGTCTATTGGCCAAGAATTGACTTTGACATCGAGAACTTATGTCGCAAATGCACTTCCTGTGGCCAATTTCAAAATAAGCCGGATAAACCTTAATCCATCCGTGGATGATGCCAGAAAAACCATGGTCATGACTCCACTTAGACCATGCGATCAACTTTCTGGGAAGAAACTGGTTAGTCCTTGTAGACGCTTATTCAAAATATCCTTGCATTCATCCAACAACCTCAACGTCTTCGAAAAGTACTACTGCTATACTTGAACAAGAATTTGCTCATTTCGGATATCCCCACACGTTGGTGACCGATAATGCCACAACATTCATGTCTCAAGAGTTCCAAGCTTGGTGCAAACAACGAGGCATTGTACATCTCACCGGAGCACCTTATCATCCAGCAACAAACGGTGCTGCCGAGCGTTTGATACAATCGTTCAAACAGGCATTGAGAAAATCCTCGTTACCTCCAAAGGAAGCTTTGCAAGAATTTCTAATGCAATATAGAAGAATTCCTTTTGCATCGGGACTGTCACCAAGCGAATTGTTGAATGGAAGAAGAATACGCACCAAAATTGACACTTTGGTTCCATCCATTTCGCATCTCCTGCAGGGAAGACAGTCAAGACAAGCGAGCAAGCATTCAAATGCTGAAGACTCGGAAGTGGTTTCGAAAGTCGAACATCACTACTCACTAGGAGACCCTTGTTACGCACTGTACTTCGGCCCTAGAAGAGATCGTGACCCACGATGGGTGCCTGCGATAGTTACGAAAGTCCATGGTACACGAAGCGTCAATGTACGAGTCATTCCTCGAGGACCAACTTGGAGAAGACATCTTGATCAACTTCGACCTCGATACGGTTCGGATCAAGATGATGATCCCTGTGAAATTCCAACGAGCGTTTTGTCGACAGAAACACTTCCAGCCGGGACTGACCACGCATCTAGTTCTTCTTCGATGAACCAACGCAACAATCCGAGACTACCAACCGGAGACGAGTACGGGCGACACAATCTGCGACGATCAGCGAGAACAAAGAGACCTCCAAAAAAATATTGTTGCTAATATGTATATATATTTTTTTTGTCGTAGTTTATTTGGGGAGGTGTTGTGATATTGTGCAATCGATGACGTAGTGTTTTCCTAAACGCTCTAATCTTAATCAGCGCCTTCTACTCGAACAATTATTGAACGCGCGCGTCTCCAGGCATAGTTGTTACTAGTTAAATATGCGCCTTTATTTTGGTTTAGCAGTCAGTTCGAAGTATCAAGCTACTACAGCAAACGAACTAAAAAGCATTATATTTCAATACGGTTGTTTTTTGGCTAAGTGATTTTTGTGAATATTTATTATTGTTTTTTTTATAAACCTGTGTATTCGTGCAAAGATACAACATTTACTTTTTTGTACTTTCATTTTTTTTGTTTAAACAGGCTTCAAAAAAGACAACCAAGATGTTGTCATCGTCGTCGTTTGCAAGGGCATTCACTTCTGATCAGACACAAACAGTTATCCTTCTATTACCTCAGGCTGCTTTACTGCCCGGATCAGATATGGCTTTCTGTTACGCCAGCATCGAGTTTCGTCATCCGAGCCATCAGATCTCGTGCTCCGTGCAAGCAAGATGAACGATCAAGACGATTAATTTTTACTACACTGGTACCATGTCAAATGCCTTGCTGTTAAAAATCGAAACGACTTACCCAAAACACTTCACGATGAAAACTTTTTGCAGTATTTTTTGGCTCTTTGTGTTTTTTTTATTACCAGTAAGGACTCTGCCTAATTTTTTTTTAAAATTTTATATACCGTCATTCCTTGAATATTTCATGCTTCCTTTCATTTATTTAGCAATGATTTTTTCAGTTTATGCTTGCTGTTCTATCATTTATTAAATTAAATTGAGCTAAATTAGTAGATTGAACTTAGGTGGCAACTTGTTTTTGCCTCTGGGTGATTAAAGGGCGCTATTTCATGTTTTATTATTAATTCAATAGCACTGTAATAATTATATTGATAATTTGAAGAAATAGGAAAAGAGATATCGCAGTTTCTTGTATTAATCAATTACAAGTTTAATTGTAAAAGTTTGAAGCTTTTTTAAACTATTTGTAAACAGTGGCGTACCGAGGATTTTTGAAAAGGGTTGGGGGCCGTACAACCACAATGTAATATGCTTAGCTGGTAAAAATGGTCTTCACTTTGAATCTGTCTCTGATTTTCTCCAAGGCGGGGGGCATGACACAATGCCCCTCCTACATACCCTATTGTTGTTTTTAGCAAGTAGTATGAACGCTGTGCCTTTATTTATTTACTTTTGTAATTTCTTAATTTTTAATAATAGCTAGGTTTTCGTTTGCTTTTATTGCAAATTTCTTAATAATTTAGTTTTACTGCTTTGTTTTTACCAAGATGTTTACTTATTGATTAACTAGTAAAAATTAAATTTATTGCTTATTTTTGCGTTTGAAATCTTTGGCAGTCACTGAAGAAGAAAGCCCGTAATATTTTTTGTAGGAGAAATTTTATTCAATGCAGGTATTAAAAAGTTTTTTTTTTTTTAAGATGCTTCTAATTTTTTTCTCTACCCTGCGAACAGTATGGTAATCGTGTAATGGTAGGCCTAAATTCTCAATCAGTTTCGCCTTAAATGTAATAAGCCATCACTGACCTTTATGGTTGCGTAAAAGTTGGACGCTTAATGTCATCATCTTTTTTTGCATCCTCCTGACTGGCTGGACAATGTTAGAGGTGTTAAACTTGGGGTATTGTAAAGCAATTACCCCGACCTATTTTTTGGAGGTGCTAAGATGTTGGTGTTTGGTTAAAAATTTTTATCTAGTTTGTGCTTTAATTAGATATATGATGGAAATATAGAGATGCTTGCCAAGACCGCCAAGCAGCGGAAAGGGCGTAATGTGTCTTTCCGAAAGACACAACAGAGTAAAACAGGTGGGTTATGCACCGGGACTGTGTCGATCGCATTTCACCATCAATACATCCAGGTTATTTCATTACGGTAACCAATTAAATTTGCTAGATCAATCAACTAAATTGTCAAAAAAAAAAAAAATACGTAAAAAGAGTTTTAAAATAGAATTCCGAAAATAAATTTTTATCTGATGCTGGTTTACTAAACCTCAAAAAGTGGAGCAAAGAACAGATGTCACATAATTTATCAAAAAATATTAAATATTGGAATGCAGAAAGTATGTAGGCCAACAGAAGAATTATAAAATAAATAGGCCTTCTATCAAATTTTATCAAGTAAATAAAAGTTAAGTAAATATTGCCATGAGGGAGAAATTGGATCAGGGATAGCCTACAACCAAGCTATCAGTCTTTTTAAGCCGCATGCATTTCCCACAGCACAGCAGGGAAAAAATTATTCTTAATCTCTTAATATAATCATGTAGGCTTATACGATATTGAAGTAACATCTTACTACATTCCACAATGATAGCATTTTATTACTTTTTTAGTAGCCTTAATTTTTCAGGTTTCAATTAAATTTTTACGACACGTTTTTATTTCATGCAGAACTCTGTATTTAAAACTTATAAAATCATAATTGTTTGTGAAGCGTTATTTTAATAACCAAAATAAACATTTATTTATACATAGAGCAATCTACGACCAAGCCATGGACAATGCTCTGATTTCACCAAAGTTCACTCAACTACGCTTGCAAAAATTTGTACTGTAAACGGTTCTTTCGCATAACTTAACTAAACTAAATTAAACTACGCTCAAGCACAAAAGTACTGTAAACGGCTGTAAACGCGCCTTAAGTTGCGCGGTTAACATCACTAATATGTACAGAAATTGGACATGAGGAGTGGGAGTCGGATAAAATATTCCGACTCCGACTCCTTTCTAAAACCTCCGACTCCGACCAACTCCGACTCCGCAACCCTGCTATTAAGTTGATTTTATTAATATATTTTGTTTATTCGTTAATGTGTTCTTGCTTAGTGCATTTCGTTTTATTGTAGAATCTGATTTATGGTAGCGAATTTAGTTTAATAAAGCCAACAATTAATTAGTCAATTTTTGGTATCTCATCTCAATTTATTAAACTAAATAATTAGATTATGGATCGACTATTGAAACCTCAAGTACTTAGCGTCGATCCTGGCGATCCGCTTGCCTTCAAAGCTTACAAGCATTGGATAAAAACTTTTAATGCCTTTGCTGAAGCTGCTCAAAAATCTCTACAAACAGCCGGTCAAAGTGAAAACGCTCCCAACAGGGAAGTTGATAAGAAGTTGATAACTTATTAACTTGCTATTTATCCCCTGAAATTTACGAACTCATCGAAGGCTGCGAAACTTACAAATCTGCTAAAGTTGTGTTGGATCGAAATTTTTTAAAACGTAAAAGTACAACTTACGCCCGACACTTACTGCTTACAAGAGAGCAAAAGTTAAATGAAACTATTGGAGATTACCCACGTGCATTAAAATTAATCGCGAAAGATTGTGAATGGAGAGCTGTTAGTGCTCAAGAATTTCAAACTGAATTGACAAGAGACGCATATATTACAGGCTTATCCTCACCCACGATCAAACAGCGCTTACTTGAAGAAGACTCATTAACTCTTGAAGAAGCAATTTGTAAAGCAGAGATCTTGGAAAGAGCTCAAAACCAAAGTAGTGGTTTATCACTAAAGCTACCGACTTCTTCAATATCATTTGCTGCTTCATGTAAAGGAATTAAAGCGAATAAAAGACGTTGTTACTTTTGCGGTGGCAAACTACATGCAAAAGGTAGGTATGGCTGTCCAGCAAAAGATGCTTATTGTGGCGGTTGTGGAAAAAAGCGAGACTTTTTTAAGGTTTGCAAGTCAGTAAAACGGTCTGTTTCTGCAAAAATAGCTGAAAAAGAAGACCACAATCGACTTTCAACGACATCAGATGACGAAACTGTCGCAGCCCTGACGTCTCCTTGTTTGCTCTCTTTAACTGGAGTACCCACTTGTTTAGAATCATCATCTATTGAAGTGAAAATCAAGAACAAGCCTATCAATGCACTTGTTGACTCAGGAGCGTCTCATAGCCACATCGACGTGAAAGCGGCTGAATGGTTAAAACTCCCTGCTCCGACAGGAACAACAACTAAAGTCGCTTTAGCCAGACAAACAGCAACTTTTAAAACTCTGGGAAAAACTACTGTAGAACTTGAAGCTTTTGATAACAAATATCTTATGAAGCTTGGCCTCTGTAAAAATCTTTGTGCAGATTTAATTCTCGGACAAGACTTCATGAAAATGCATTGAAGAGTTGTTTTTGAGTTAAACGAAAAAGGAAAAGATGTAGTCATTTCTCGACCGGTTTGTGGAGTTGCAGCAGCAAATATTCCACCTATGCGTCTATTCAAAAACCTAGATCCCGGAGTAAAGCCTATTGCCACTAAATCAGAGCGATTCAACCTAGAGGACCAGAAGTTTATTCGAAGCGAAATAAAGAAGCTCATCAATGAAAACATTATAGAGCCATCCACGTCTCCATGGCGGGCTCAAGTTCTGATTGCTGACGACGGCCGACACAAGAAAAGAATAGTCATCGATTACTCCAGAACAATAAAACAAACTCCAGAACAATAAACAAATTTACTTTTTTGGACGCTTTTCCTTTGCCTCGTATTGACGATTAAGTCAATATGATCGCCAATGAAAAAATGTTTAGTACGCTCGACCTCAAGTCGGCATACTACCAAATACCAATATGCGAGGCCGACCATGAGTATACAGCTTTCGAAGCTGATGGACAGCTATTTCAATACACAAGACTTCCATTTGGTGTAACGAACGGAGTTTCGATGTTTCAACGAATGATTCAAGGCATTATATAAAAACACAACCTTAAAGATACTTATGCATACTTGGACAACGTGACCGTTGTAGGGATTAATAAAGAAGATGACGATAGAAAGCTAAGCACTCTTCGAACTGCTGCTGAAAAAGAAAATCTAACTTTTAACGAAGAAAAGTCAGTTATTGGAAAAACTGAAATCGACCTTCTGGGTTACCGCATATCACATGGGGTCGTAAAGCCTGACCCAGAAAGATTAAAACCACTTGTCAATTTACAGCTGCCCACTTGTAAAAGTAATCTACGAAGAGTTGTTAAAATGTTTGCTTATTATGCGCGCTGGATTCCTCAATTTTCAAAACGCATACGACCACTCAATCTTGCAGTTAAATCAAACGAATTTCCTCTGTCTGAAACTGCAGCGCAAACGTTCGACTCCTTGAAGAAAACTCTTCTGCAATGTTGTTTGTCTTATATTCGCGATGACATTCCTTTCCAGGTTGATTGCGACGCCTCTGAACACACAATAGCAGCAACGTTACGTCAAGGCGAAAGGCCTGTTGCATTTTTCTCAAGAACCTTATCTCAGAGTAAGAAATCTTATTCTGTCATCGAAAAAGAAGCTCTTGCTATAATGGAAGCAGTCAGACGCTGGAGTCATTATCTTCATTGCAAACGGTTTGATCTTGTCACTGATCAACGTGCCTTATCGTTTATACTGAGCAAATCCCATAAAGGCAAAGTCAAAAACAATAAAATACAGTTGTGGAAAACCGAACTCAGTAGCTTCGATTATCGGATTCGCCATCGACCAGGAAAACTGAATGTTGTACCAGATGCTTTGTCTCGAACAGAAGTATCTGCGAGTCTATATCCATCATTTGATTTAAAAAACATTCATAAGCAGTTGGGGCATCCAGGCGTCATTCGCATGACACATTTTGTGCGATCGAAAAATTTGCCTTTCTCAGTCGAAGACATCAAACGCGTGTGCAACGAATGTTTCACTTGTGCCAAGCTAAAACCAAAGTTCTTCTCTAGCTATAAAAATACTCTCATCAAAGCTACACAACCGTGGGAAAAAATTAGTGTCGATTTTAAAGGTCCTGTATCAGGCACAAAGCCTTACATTCTTATCGTTGTCGACGAATACTTACGCTTCCCATTTGCTTTCCCCTGCAAAGATCAGTCAGCTACGACAATCATGAACTGCCTATCACAGCTGTTCGTTTTGTTTGGGTTGCCGATGTGCGTGCACAGTGATCGCGGAGCCGGTTTTATGGCAAAAGAATTTAAGGAATATCTAACAATACGAGGAATATCTACCAGCAACAGTACGCCCTATCATCCGATTGGAAATTCTTAAGTGGAAAGAACCAATAAAACTGTTTGGAAAACTGTGCAACTCATGTTAACCGATCGAAAGCTGCCCCAAGATGCGTAGCAATCAATTTTACCCGAAGCTTTGCACGCTGTAAGATCATTGTTGTGTACGACTACGAACGCCAGCCCCACGAAAGATTTCTCGGATTTGAGCGAAGGTCAATGCTAGGCAAAAGCTTACCTGCTTGGCTTCTGCAACCAGGGACTGTATTACTGCGGCGATTCATTTGAAACAAAGACGATCCTTTGGTTGAGGAAGTAGAGTTACTTCATGCCAATCCCAGCTTTGCTCAAGTTCGATTCCTTTCCGGCCGAGAGAGTTCCGTATCTATCAACGATTTAGCACCGCTGCCCACCGACGTATTGACGTCTGATGCCTCGACGAGACTAACCGAACTTCCTCAATTGCAGCAAACCAAAGAAGCATCTGAGTTTGAATATAATGAATCCGATGTCCAAATGGAGGACGAGAATTTAAATACCGAAGAGAACAACAATCAACCTTTGCGACGATCTTCGCGTATCCGTAAACCTCCCGAAAGATACGGGGACGTTATTACTCATTAATTTTACCGCTACTTGCGATTTTAACAGTGTTAGTATAAATTTTTCTTAGTTGGGAGGAATGTCGTAAGATTATATCTCGATAAAGACTTGAACTTGCAAATCTTTATTGTTTACTTCTCCAATAAACGCCCGTTTAAACTTGAAATGCGCGGCGCTTTAATTCCTCCGTTTTACTGTCTCGTTTGTTTAAATTGCGATGTCTCGTTTGTTTAAATTGCGATAAATAGTAACTGCAGAGTAAGCTACTAGCTGCCATACCATTATTAACTATTAAGTTGATTTTATTAATATATTTTGTTTATTCGTTAATGTGTTCTTGCTTAATGCATTTTGTTTTATTTTAGAATCTGATTTATGGTAGCAAATTTAGTTTAATAAAGCCAACAATTAATTAGTCAATTTTTGGTATCTCATCACAGCAGCTACTTTAACCCTTTGAGTGGCAGTGGTCAGCCAGACTGACCACCGCTTTAAATCGAAATTTTCTATTGAGTTGCAGTGCGATTCAAAAATAATCACTGAAATTTCACGGTCCAGTAAGCATTATTTTTTTCTACACGCGGTTATTGAAATTATACCGATTCGCTCATTTGTAATCTGCGTTTAAGTTGAAAGGTATGATTTGTTCTTCTTATCTAATTTTGTTTATTGTAAATAAAAACTAATAATTGTTAATTTTAGATTTACTATTAAAATTTTGATTCAAGTTAATGTAGTTATTGTTACTGACTAAAAAAAAAATATAATTAAGGATTTATAATGTGGTTATTAGAGAAAAAGTGGTGGTCAGTTGTACTAACTACCGCGACATAATGGTCTTTTTTTATTGTATTGACTCAGCAAAATTTTAGCAGCAAATGAGACAAGAAATAAAGATAGTTACAAACTAAATATTGGAGACTTATTTTATTGCTTATTCATTTGTTTTTTTTGGATGAATAGAATACGTATTGAAGATTCCAAACAATTATTTTCTCTTTTCGAAAAAGTTATTAGGCTACAGATTTTTCCAAAGAATCTGAAGACGAAGAAGAAATAGTTCAAGATGAAAGAAAAGAAAATGAATTAAAAAATTTGCAGCAGTTTGAAGTTACAAGTGAAATTCTATAAAATTATTTATAACTTATTATGTCAGTTTTTAAGTAGAACTAATAAAAGTTATATTTTATTGCAGAAATTCCTAATCTCACTTTTTGCCAACCAGAAATCATTAAAGGCAATGCAACGGAAGAGATAAATACCCTAAAAGAAATTGAAGGTTGCTTCAAATTTCACACCAAAATGGAAAAAAAAGTAGGAGATATTTCTGATTTTAATTTTTTTTAATATGTTGGACCAGCAAGTGAAATTCAATATGTTGGACTAAGCAAGTGAAATTATAGCCTACAAGCTGTAGGATGTCAATTGCACATTGGCAATAATGTATGTCCACCGTTCCTCAATCACAAATCTATTGGAAGACTAACTGTTCTGCCTCTCTAAACATGAAATTAATCAGATTTACAACAAATTTTATTTATTAACTATTTAAGCAACTCGCTCTTGCTTAAACTAGTTTCTGCTTAGAGAAGGCATGGCGTAATATGCAGTCATAGAAAAAAGAGTTGCCGTTTCATCTTAGTAACTAGTGAATCGTTTTATGATGAAAGTCTGAACTTCAAATAAAGCTTATTTTCCAAAAATGTTAAAACATAAAACACTTCATCACCCATACGGAATATTTATGCTACAGTATTTTGATTTCACAAAGTTACAAAGTAATACGGTGACGACACGGAGCGAACCGGTTTTTTCAACGGGTTCGGGTTCGGTTAAGATTCACGATTATTCAAATTGTTCGGTTCAATTCCGGTTTGCTCTTTGTGATTTTTAAAATTACATTCGGGTTCGGTTAAGGTTCGAAAAAATGGTGTAAAACCGGTTTATATAACTCCGGTTCGGGTTCGGTTCGACTCCCTGGTATAAAGTATAAAAACCACTGGTCCAGCCATTAGCCAAGGCAGTGTCGGCAAAAAAAGGGTAATAAAAAAGGGTGTGACGTCACAAAAAAAGCTAAAAACCAAGCGGCCATCTCTTTAATCTTGTATCGCGACATTTGCTAGATCTTAACAGAAAATATTTTATCACTTTTTTAAACCCTTTTTAGGTTTTTATACAAAAGTCTTATACAGTTTTTTAATTTTTCGTTTTAAGCAATTAGTCGAGAAAAAATCCTTATTTTTTTCGGATCCAAAAATTTTAAAAATGAGCTTCACTGTGATAGCGCTTCGATCCTGTTTCTGTCAAAAAAAAAAATCCTGCATCCGGTTCCGTATTTCATCTGGATCCACTTCGAGTTTATTTATGCTCATTGCTACACTTGTTGCGACAGACGATGCGCGTCGCTCGATTGCACCAAGCTCTGGGGTCCCGTCAAGAAAGTAAACAGTAAAATCTCCGGCTTGGCAAAAAGATTATAATATGTTGTAATTTTTGTTATTTATTGTTTTAATTTACCGTTTCTGTTGGGTTTGAACTCGCGTCGCTAATCCTTCAACTTAGTTAATCAGATATTGTAATTTGTTTTCTTTCTGTTCGTTCTCTCGCGGCGCGTAATTTTGTTCTTAAAAGCTTTGTTCAAATAACTTTTCTTAATTTAGAATTTTTTTGTTTAACATTCGAAATCAGTTTTTAAGGTTACATACTTTATTTTCAGTTATATATAATTGTTTGTTTTTTCATTATTTTAACATTCTATTTGAATAAGTTTGTAGATCATTGGGTTAAATCTAGTTGTATTGTTTGTATTTGAAATAGTTTGTTTGGATAATTTTTGTAATGCCAAAATTGTTTTGGACCATACACATGCAGTTTAAATTCTTGGTGATCCAATACAATTAATTTTTCAAAGCTTGACTGTGCAGGTTTGCAGACGAGTTATTCCCCTTTGTCCCACAGAAACAGTCGTATTGTGTACACACAATAAAATATTATTAGTCAGAATATTATTAATATTAAACCATAGACTCTTAACAGCAAACAGTTTTGTAATGACAGTATTCAATTAAACAATAGACTTTATGGTTAAACTTGATGATAATCCATTTCTCACTAAATCAATTTTTGATGTAGCACTGATCTTGTTTTTTTTTTGGATCTTTAGCATTGTGCTACTTACAGTACTTTTAATATGCTTAATATAATTTTTAATTTTGATTAACCATGCAGTGAAGTAATTTTGTTTTGTTTGATTTTGCATACATTTTGATTGCTTTTACAGGTACATGCTTTATTGGTATTTTTGTATCCTGTTTGGCTTCTAGTTTTTGTTCAAAGTTATATTGCTTTATTATTGTAACTATGTAATTCTTAACTTTAAAGAATTTATGCTGTTTTTAACTGTTATTATGTTTGCAGAGTTAATATGGATCAAAATACTCCTATTTTACAGCATTTATCTTTTCAAACAAAGGTAAAAAGATATTTAATTATTGTTAAAAGTAAAAAGTGTTGAAATGTTATATAAATAAAGCACTAACGTAGCATTTAAAAGAACATAATTTTTAATTTTTATATTAAAAGTTGTGCTTGAAATTATAAGAAGTTTTGTTTAAGATAAATAAAATTTTAAGATGTAGACTAATTGAAAATAATATGTTATATAACATGAATCTTACTTATCTTCTTTTATGGTTTTTTGATTGTGCAATAAAATTGGGTCTTTTTTAAAAGTCACTGTAAGCGATTTTTGTGTGTGAAACTAACCTGGATCCTCTTGTGGCTACTATCACTTCTTGAGAGATCCTTTTTCTTTTGGTTTCTTCTTCATTCTGTCTCAGTGCTGAAAGGGCGATCCTAGGTTAGTTTCTTTGAAAAAAACTTTTAACATTGACTTTTTGAAAAGACTTATAAAATCTTGAGTCTTCAAAAAGTCACTGTAAATGATTTTTTTCAGTGAATCTCCCCTACAACATCAGAATGAAATAAAATGAAAATCAAGAAGAAAATTTTTCAACAAGTGATGGTAATTACAGGTGGGATATGGATTGGTTTTGTGAACAAAAATTGCTTACAGTGATTTATTAAAGAAACCCAAACTCTTTAGCGTCTTTTCAAGAAGTCAATAAGTGATTTTTGTTTGTGAAACTAACCCAGATTTCCCTGCAATTACTATTGCTTCTTGAAAGATACCTTTTCTTTTGGTTTCTTCTTTATTCTATTGTGGTGCTAAAAGGGGGATTCCAGGTTTAACCAAAAAAAAATTGCTTATGATGACTTCTTCAAGAGACCCAATCTTTACACCTGTATATTAATACCAGTTATTTGGACAAGCTTTAAAGATATAATTTCATTAAGACATTTTCAAGCAGTGGGTATAATTACATGACTGTATCAATTCATCTACTAGCTATTTTTATGTGAGTTGTAAAAATCCAATTCTTTCCAAAAAAAAAGCTGTCTATGTTTATGGTATATCTTATGGGGTCTTTTCAAGAAGTCACAATGAACAATTTTTGACTCTCCAAACTAACCCATGTCTTCCAATGTTTACTATTGCTTTTTGAGAGATTCTTTTTCTCTTGCTTTCTTTCTTACTCCATCCTGGTGTTGAAAGTGGGATTCCAGGTTGGTTTTATCAAAAAAATTGCTTGTGGTGACTTCTTGAAAGAGATTTAAAGAGACCCCAAATTTTATTGTAAGTAAAAAATTGAAAACCTTAAAAGCACATTAAGCTTTTGCTTTATAATCTAAACAATCGAGATTTTACACATTAAAATTATGTTGAAAAATGTACTAAAACTGAAAACAAACATTTGTATTAACATTAATTTTTAAGTAAAAACAAGTTTTTTTATAAGTGAACTCAATCATGTAATAGGCCATTGCAAATTGCAATATTTACAAGGTGATAACAATTTTTATGTATTCATAAGAAGTTTTCTATTACCGTATATTTCGGCATATAAGATGACCCTTAAAGTCAAAAAACGTCTTATACAACCGAACAGGTCATCTTATACACTGATAGTCTTTATGGTATATAAAACCGATATAATTTTGTACCTCATCTTATCTGACGGTCGTCTTATATGTCAAAATATGCTGAAAACCGATATAATTTTGTACCTCGTCTTATCTGACGGTCGTCTTATACACCGAAATATACGGTAGTTAATTTTATTGCACTAAAAAAATTTTGTATTGGATATTGCCATTATTTCTATTAAGTTTTTTCATTAAACAGTTAGATTTCCACTAAAGTTGTTTTCTATTTAGGTTTAGTTAACTTTTTATCTCTAACTTGAACTTAATCTTAAAAATGTTCTAAAATTGAATCCCAGATTTTTTTCTTTAATTTAATGCTTTAACTAATATGTTATAGAAATGTTGTGAAATCATGTCAAAATTAAATATAAATATTTAAGCCAAGGCCATAGAAAAAGACAAGTAAAAAATTTGTTTTGGTCATGTAAAAATAGTTTTGTTTATAAAGTGTTTCAATTGTTCAATCTACACTTAAAATTGCTAATCCAACAAACTACCATTTAATTTTAAGAAGTAAATGAAAAACTTGAAATATATATTTTGTATTAAGGTTGCACCAATATTATCAGCAAGGTATCAGCATCACCCATATTTTGCTGATTTGGAGCTTATTGCAAGTAGTTCAAAATCTATCAAATGATTAACAACATTAAGAATAAAATATAAAAATTTGGAGTATTATGTGAGAACAACATTGCAGCTAATCATCTGTAAAAAATACATTTTGGAAAACTAAAAACTCATTTTTATACATGCTTTTTTGCCATGCGTACAAAATGCAAAAATTAAAAAAGCATTTTTTGATCCTCTAATAGGGGTATCCCATACCCCAGGTGATGTTTATATTTATATGTATCTTATGTCTGGTAGCAGTGATAGTGCTATCCATCCATGTAATTTCTCAGCACACTCCACTGAGCTAATTACTTACTGACCAGTGAGGACTGTAGACACATGTTATTTGTGTCTGGGATATAGCAAACCCTACCACGCCATTCACAGCATTATTGAGAGGTACATTATTGTTATTATTGTTTATTTTACTCATCCCTTAAAGCACTGGAGCTTATTTTTTTGCACATCAACAGAAGGCCCCTTTGTACTCAATAATTTTGGAGCATCAGTGGTAAAATGGTTGGTGTCTCATATAAATGGATCTGGAAAAAATATTACAATGGATAATTGGTTTACCAGTTATGGACTTACAGTTGAACATTAGTTGCCACTCTGAGGAAGAATGAGCCAGAACTTTCCCCTAGTTTGTTACCACAAAAGGCAGAACTACAGGATGCAGACAAAGTTCTTGGACAAAATATAATACTTAATTTAATAACTCTTAAACATATGCATTAAATTCAAACTGTTGAATATTAATAATTTCATCACTCCTCTTTCAGATTGTTGCATATATTTGTCAAAATTTAGCTTTAATATCGAGTATGAGTCATAAATGTGCAGCCATCATTGAGCTCTATCACGCTGGAAAGACAAATTCTTGAGATTGTGAAGCTTCTTAAAGCTCCAAGATCAACTGTTTACCACACAGTTAGCAGGTTTAAAGAACTTCAAAGTGCCGAAGATCGTCCTTGAAGTGGAAGACCACGATCTTCTCGGACACCAAAGATGATTAATGCTGTCAGAGCCAGAATCCAACGCAATCCCAAGAGATCCATGAGGGCAATGGCCCGTGACATGAATGTCAGTGAGAAGACGATCAGAACACATTGTTAAAACCAATTTGAAGATCTTGTCTTTCAAAATGCAAACTTGTCAGCACCTCAGACCTTCAAAAAGAAAAAAGACTGGTTCGAGTGAAGATTCTTCTTAACAAGTTGAAGACAGGTATGGACACAAGCGAGATCATTTTCTCTGACGAAAAATTGTTCACTGTCAAGGCAATCTGCAACCGACAAAATGACAGAGTCCTAGCAAAGTCCTCTGCAGACATTCCTGACTCCATGAGAAGCGTTTTCAGGTGACAGAAACCTTCTGTCATGGTGTGGGCTGCCATTTCAAAAACATGGAAGTCCCCCATCATTTTTGTTTCACAAGGAACAAAAGTGAATACAAATATGTGCATTGAAGCAATCTTGACTCCTGCACTTCAAGCAGCCAAAAAGCACTTCAAAGACGAGCTGTACATCTTCCAACAAGATGGTGCACCATCACACACACCCAAGAAGACACAGAAGTGGTGCCAAGACCATCTTCCAGGATTTTGGAGTAAGGAGGTTTGGCCACCCTCATCACCAGATCTCAACTCGATGGACTTTTGTGTTTGGTCCCTTTTGGAGGCAGATGCCTGTGCTTCTCATGTGTCAGTTGAAGCCCTCAAGTGTTCTCTTGAGAAGGCATGGACGAAAATACCCCAAGAAACCTTGTGTAAAGCAGCAGAGGGCTTTCATGGCAGACTTGAGTGTTTAATTCAGGCCAGAGGGGGACATATTGAATGACATTTTGTACTATTGTTCATGAAAGTCATGTCAAATAAAAAAAATTAATTATTGGTATTTTTATTCGTGATTTACAGAATTATCAAATTTTTACATTGTCCAAGGACTTTGATGAACAATAATACAAAATAATGAACAAAGGACACCCTGTAAATACACAAGCTTGTTTGGTTTCTAGAAGGATGTTACATTGACTTCATATGTTTCCAAGAAAGGTAAAAATGTCTTACTGAGTGCAATGCATCATGATGCTGTAATTGATAAAAGCACTAAAGGAAAAAAGAAACCAAAGATTATTATCTTTTATAACAGTACTAAAGGAGGGGTAGACACTGTGAATCAGTTGTGTTCCATCAACAATGTTTCCAAAATACTTGGCATTGGCCAGTTGTAGTTTTCTACACCATACTCAATATTGCAAGAATAAATTCACAATGTATTCATGGCCAACTCTCAAACAGCTATTAGGTGCCGAAAGTTTTTAAAGAAATTTGGACTCAAATTGGTGGAGGGTCACATTCATCATCATAAGACAAACCTATATTTGAGGAAAGACTTGAAAAGGAAGATTCATCATTTTTCAGGATCTGAGGAATTACCTGCAAAACGTCATTGTGAAGAATCCATTCAAAGATGCTCCTTGTGCCCAAGATCATAAGACAAGAAATTGCTGCCAGGTTACAAACCCATCTGCTTGGAACATGCTATGCACATTTGTATTGATTGCTCTGCTCAGAATGATGAGGATGATAGTGCAAACAATGAGAATGATAAACAGTATATATAAAACAAGCCTCTTCCCACAAAAAAGAAGTTTTATTTTGTGTGACCTTCATTTTCAAAGAAGACTTGTTTGCCTTGTGTTGGTTTGTGTTATAGATGCATGAAATATTAGAACTATACATTAACTGTGAATTATAATGTATTTCTCTGTGATATTTTTTTACTTATAGTAAAAATTCATTACATATTATGTAACTAGCACTAATCATAGTTGTGTTCATGATTGAATTTAATTACAAGCTTAATGCATTAAACATATTAAAGTGTTAAAAAGTTTAATTTGTGAAATTCATTTCTATTTGAGATGAATAATATCCAGCAAAAGAAAATTGTAGGACAACTTCCATGCAAATGCTTTTTCTACTTAAATGCTCATAAAATACATTGTAGAAGATGTCATTCTTGAATAAATATATCAAGATATATTTTTTGTTAATTTTACTACCTCAGAACACAGATAAAATAATAAAAAACAATAAAAATGGCTAAAACTTTGAGTGGGGTTTACCATACCCCACTGCACCAACCATGAAAAATACTGAACCACACCACCAGAGGGTAAAAACAATTTTTTAATATTTTTTTTTTTTAATCTTAAATTTTTAACCAATTGTGTACAAGTATTTTTACACCATTCAATTACATACAAATAATCATATCAACTTTAACTTTTTTATGGCTTGTCATATGTGCATTCAACAACTGAAAATACAGAATGCATTTTTGTTTTTTTGCAGTCACATTAAAATTACAAATGGTCTATGCATGTATATTAGAAAAATTTGGCTAAATAGATTTTGCCCCTTTAACCAAAATTGCACAATGTCTGACAGTCTAGGTAGAAATTGTAAGCGTATTTGAAGTAAGAAATAACTTAGAAATTTTTATTCCGATTAGTGACACAGTATTTTTAAAGCTCTGTTTTAAAAGTAAATTTTTCCACATTTTATTTCTGTATCAGTGCCAATATATTGGGATCAGTTGATATTGTCTGGCCAATATATCAGTTATTGGCCAATTGGTGCAACCCTATTCTATACAAAATTTTCCCCTTGTTTTTATGTTACAATGACAAACTTAATGTAGGGTATACAATACAGGCTATAAGGAAATGTGTACAATGACAAACTTAATGTATGTCTAAGTGTAATTTGGTTTTTAGACAAACAAATATGTTTACGTTTTGACTTTCTTCTCTGCCATTGGAGGGTTTTTATTTGGATATGATACAGGAGTCATTAGTGGTGCCATGATCATTCTCAAGAAAAATTTTATGTTAAGTGATTTTTGGCAGGTAATTAAGTTTAACATAATTTTGTGTTTTATCATTGTTTTTATACTATATATAAGGGCATCCACTTCAGGTCAGAAACAGATAGGAATTTGATAAAAGACTATTTTTTTACAAACCCAGGCTGCTGTATTGCTGGATCAGATGGTGGCACCAATTGCATTGAGCTAGGATTTGTTTTTATCAACCAGAACTGTGAGGATGAGTATCTCCAGACTTTGGGTTTTAAGCTCAGTCATGTTAAGATGGTGTTGGCACCCTTTCATTTAAATAATCAAGTGGTCAAATATGAGCTATGCATCAAGAAGAGATTTTACCATTCTGTCCAGTCTTGATTCACCTTGGGGTGAAGCTGAAAAGATCTGTTGCATTTTGTCACCATGTTGTAGTATTGTGTAAAAAACTACTTTGTGCATCACATTGCTAAGATGACTTTACTATCTAAAGCTGCTCAATCTCTTGTCTCCATACAGCATAGTTTTGTGCACCATTCTGGTGTTGCCAACAGTTTTTTATTTAAAGAAGTCTTCCTAACATTTCTCCACTAAGACCAAATGATTAAAATTGTAATAGTAATAGCTATTTTGCTGAAATTAAAATTATTGATCACCAATAATCTTCATTTTGATAAAGAAGTTTAAGGCTGGATGGCCTCATACAGTTTTTAAGTCATAAAATATTACACTTGACCCTTAGAATAAAATACTTTGATCAAACGATGAATTCATGTGTGATCAAAGTCATCCCAAACCCAGGGTAACTTTGATTAGATTTTAAATGGCACTCTGCTCCTAACACATGATGTCAGACCAGAAAAGCATTGTTGTATTTATAAAGATGTTAAGGCCTAAAGTGTTTTATTCAATTTTTTGTTCAACCCTTAAAGTGCTGCATGTGTAAATCAAGATAGCTTTAAAATGATCAAGGTCACCCTGGCTTACAGTATTAAACAAGCAAGCTAAACAAAGTATTGGTCCTGCTCAATGGACAAATTATAAATGAAACGAGGAATACTGTGAAAATATATCTGTACTTCATGGCTTTTATTTCCAGAGCTGATATTGGGTTTCTTGCAATGGAATTGTGTAGAGCAGCTTGGATCAAGCTCAGTTGCCTAAGCGCTGGTGTTTGGCACTTTCATTAGTCCATGGGCAAATAAAGTCATGGTCCCTCATTAAATTGTGGGTGTTGTGCCACTGAGCAAATTGCAAACCAAAATGTATCAATTTTGCATTGTAATGATTTTGGATGACAAAACAAGCTTATTACTGCTAGCATCTGATCTGGGCTATATAGCAGCCTTGGTAACAAAAGGATATGCTTATAAGATTGTAAAGTTATAAAACATTTCTAATCATTAAAAAAAACATTATCTTTGTGTATTTATGTTGTCTAATAAATTGTTATTTTCTGAAAAAATTATAGAATATTTAAGTTTATAACAAATTAATATATTAACAATGAGACCACTTTTACAGATTTTTCATAAGAGTACTGATGGTTATACTCTCATAAATATAGTCTTTTTCAAGAGAAAGTTATGTTTGATGTTTTTATTAATATATGGACTTGTGTACATTAGAAAAGTTATAGAAATATTTTGCAGGAACTTTTGGTTGCAATAACTGTTGGATTTGCAGCTCTATTTTCTTTAGTTGGTGGAGTTTTAAATTCATGGAAAGGTCGTCGTTATGTTATTATTTTGGCAAGCTTTATATTTTTACTTGGATCTATTCTTCTTGCTGCTGCAGTCAATAAAGAAATGCTGCTTCTGGGTAGAGCCATTGTTGGTGCTGGAATAGGTATTGACTAATTTACATGAAATTGTTTAGTCAAAGCTTTAGATTACTCATTTTCATTGTTTTAAGAGGAAGCTACTTTGGGCCAGACACAAATAGAACTGAGGTTCAAGGTTTATCCTTTTACTCTACTTTATTAATCAGGTGATGGCAGTGATAGTGTTAGAGTCACTGTCGTATAAAACCATTAGACCTCAGACTACATGTTGGGTTCAATATGTTGAGCATGCTAATATAATGTGGTATGTGGTTTGTTCAGTGGTGCTGCAATTTATGCATCTACTGTATTCATAAAAAAATTAAATTTAATCCAAAGTTAATTGACCTTCATTAAATGTCAACTGACCTTCATTAAATGTAAAATTTGTTGGTTTTATAAAAGTAATGAAAGGAATTACCAAGTTACAATAGTTTAGTTATAGACTTAAATTGGTTTATTTTTTTATGTTCGATGAAAAAAAAATAGCTGTAATTTGATAAATTTTAATGCACTTTTGTATACACACTATTTACAAAGGGGTCCAGGGTTCTGCTATGTTATTAAATAAAGTCTTATATTACTGTACACTCTTCTTATTATGACCACCTTGGGACAAGATAATTTTGATCATAATATCTAATGGTCACAACCAAAACTATAGTATGGTATTGAATGAGCACACCAGCATTGCCTTGTCTTGGTTTGGTTGGTTTTATCTAAATAAGTTCTTATCTTGGTCTCATTTTGCACCACAAGATGCAAAAAAACCACATTTCACATTCAGCATATCCACTGCTTTTCTCTCAGTCATCTTGGGCAGCTTCTTGTATCACTCCAAAAGCATCCTTCTGAGCTTGCTTCAGTGACATGTTGCTTTGGAAAGAAATATAACTGTTTTGTCAGTTTTAAATAAACTTAGACAATACAAATTCAACTGTCACAATTGAGAGGGTTGGGTTACTTTAGAACAGTAGTTTTCACCCTGGGGGTTATTTGGCTATTTTCTGGGGGCTGTGATAAACAGAATTTTCTTGATTTAAAGAGAAATACAAGATCACTAATACAAGAAATTGGAGACAGATTCCAAGTGAAAACCTTTTTTATTTTTATTTTTTATAGATCACCAGATTTTTGTGATGAAAATTAATTTTTGTTTTCTGAAGGGGGTATTAACTTACCTTAAGTTGGAAATTAGGTTGCAGTATGAAAAAAGCTGAAAAACACTGGTTTAGAACAAAGAAAACAATCAGATTTTGATGTCAATTGTTTGCTGATACATTTGATATGTTCTAAAATGAATCAGTAGTTGACTTAATGTAACAGCAAGTGATTGAATTATGATGTCAATTGTTTCTTTGGACAATTGAGAATTTAAGTATGCACAATTCAAATAGAAAGGTACTGAGAAAAAACTTCTCGAGATGAAAAAATTGGTCATAATATCCAAAGACTGGTCATAATAAACAGAAAATTTTACATGGCAAAATCCGGACCATGCAAAAATGGTTATATTGAGCAGGTGATCGCATTAACCATGGTCATAATAAACAGAGTCTACTGTATTATCATTTTGACATCATCAGTATTTTATTAACTGGGCAACACTTTTGCTTTAACCATAATTATAAAAATTTGATTCCTGTTTTTTTTTGAAAAATTAAAAATTTTTAATGTAGGCCAATCCCACTTTGGTGCAAAGTACACTAGCACCAAAAACTTGAGCCGGAATTTAAGATTTAAGCATCTCCCACACAGATGATAATGACCAGATCTTGCATTACTCCATTTTTACCCTTTTAGCTTACTATAAGAAAATATTGAAAAAAACTTGTTTGATAAAAAGGTAAATGTTGTTCAGAACTTGGGGTATTTAAATAATTATAATTTACAATTGTTTGATCTTCATTCTACTGAAATTTTTTGAACAAAGGTTTAGCATCAATGACTGTTCCAATGTACATAGCTGAAGTCTCCCCTCCTCATGTCAGAGGCCGTCTTGTTTCTGTAAACAATTTGTTCATCACTGGTGGCCAGTTTGTAGCCTCTTGCATTGATGGCTTGTTTAGTGTGGATGAAATAAATGGCTGGAGGTTGGTTTCTATATTGTCATATGTACAAGGGTGAGTCAAAAAGTTCTCAGACAAATGCCATAAAATTTTTATTTTTTAAGTGATTACATTTATTTTTCAACATAAGCTCCATTATTGTCTATACACTTTTGTAATCTATGTTTCCACCTATAAATCTTAATATAAATATTTCAAACACAACATATCATAATGTTGCAAGTAGATAGATTGATGAAACTTTCCAAGATTGTTAGGGAAACCCTAAAGGTATGTTTGAATGTAAAAAAATTGTAAGATTTTGCACATTTTGAAAATATGACATTTGTCTGAGAACTTTTGACTCACCCTCGTAAATTATAGATGTTTATTTTATTCATATTAGCACATTCTAGAATAATTTAAAATCTTGAATTTTAGAATATCTTGTTTTCTAATTCGATTTGGTGAAATTAACCAGTGTTCAAATAAAAAGTTATTTGTTTCCCAACCTTTTTTACATTGTTAAAATACCCTGGACGAAATTGATCGGTAAAAAGATTATTTTGTTTGGTATAGAGACGAAATTGATAGAAAAAAAATCTAAATTAATCGTTAAAAGGACGAAATTGATCGATAAAAAGACGAACTAGTCGTGAATCGCTGTAATTTCTTAAACATCTAGTTTATATAGCTTTGTAAAAACATTTAAGTAACATGTAAAACAATTTAAAGGTTCATGCTTGGCTTAGCTGCTGTACCCGCGTTTTTGCAAATGGTTGGATTTGTGTTTCTTCCTGAAAGTCCCAGATGGTTGATGCAGAAAGAAAAGTATGACAAAGCGATTGTTTCATTGCAAAAGGTGAGTCTATTTTTCATTAAATATATAAATATAAAATTAACAATGTTGCGAAATCAGTACTTCAAAAGTGCTCAATAACAAAGTTAGAGCTTGAATTAAATTGAAATAAATTAGATTTAAATTTAAATATAAAATTATTCAAGTCCGCATAAATCTGATTAATTTCATACTTAATTTTCCAAGCTTTATTTTATGCCATTAAACAGATTAAGCAGTTTCTCCAAAATTACTAATATCAAGCAAACTAGAAATTGAAGAAAACGTATGCATTATTTAGTAACACAAAAAAGTGCCCGATGATTGTTTGTCTGATGCAGGGCTTCCCAACCTGCCGCACGCGAAGTCTTTTGATATTGCCCGCAAAGGAATTTTGAAGCAGATGCCCAATTTATTTTAACTATGGCAGTGCTTTTCAACCTTTGCAATGACGTGCATCATCAGTATGCATAAAACTCGGAAGACAATTATTTTTAGAGGTTTTTCGCTTTATCAGAGTACGTTGAATAAAAAGAAAGATCTCTTTTGTCTTCACCTAAATTTCTGGTCCCAACTCGGATAATCAAATGGGTTAAACTGAAATAAAGACATAAAAATTAAGGTGAAGACCAAAAAAAAGTAAAAAACAATTTGTATCGAAGTGAAGACTTTTTTTGTCCAATTGTGGACTTTTTTTTGTCCAATTGAATACTGCACCAATTGTGGTCCGTGATAAACTTACTGACAGAAATTCGGTCCACGGTGAGTAAAAGGTCAGATAGACCTGGCCTAATGGTAAACAAGTAAAACGCCAAAGAAAAAATATTTTAAAACAAGCTGCTTAAAGATGAGAAGCACCAGACTCCAGTTTCGCTCTTGTTAGGGTTGTCAGTGATGCTTATCTCACTGCGAATCAAACGAGTACCTATAGTCTTCCACGCAGGAGACTATACCACTAGACCACAGAACCCGGACGCTAGATCGACTCAAAGCAGCTATATATATAGTAGCAGTATAATATAGTAGCTATATATACAGTATATATATATATATATATATAGATATAGTGTCACGCTCTTCCTACCTAGTATTCTCTTGCTAACCAGAATAACATTAAGATACTAGAGGAGAACCCTACGTGGATTTCGCAGATAACCAACTAGCCTGTTGATTGGAGCTTTTACGAGTTTTGAACTGGCGGGCCCTGGCGATCTAGGTAATCAGGCGGGTTTTATATTATAAGATAATTATATTAGAGAAACGATGAGTCAAAGACTAAATGAAAATTGAAACAAACGCCAAAATTACGCACACAATGCTATGATTCACAATTAATTTAATTAACACTTCATCACTTGCCTATACCCGAATTTAATATAGTTTCACGCTAAAGCTTAATGCCTGCTTGCAGTCCTAGACAGATACCATTGACACAACTAAATTATGCACACAATACGTTCGTCAGAGAAACCGAGCCCACTAACATCTAGAATCTGAATCTGAATAATCTTTTCTCGTTGTTGCCATATATATATATAAATCTTTTCAGCGACCACGTAAGGATCACTCTATACCCATTCTTTCTCAACAATGGGAAGAGTCACTTTACGAGCGTTAAGCTACAACCAAAACAGTGGTCCAGGGCAACAGCAACAATGGAGGGATATCGGCAGTTAGTCACAGATACAATTTACACAACCGCATCATTGTTAATGCGATAAAACAGAGGTTCCCAACCGAGGGTACAAGATTAAATGTCAAGGGGTACGAAGATCATTAGCCACAGAGCAGCTATTTGAACGGTTTTGTTAAAAGAATTCGCTATGCTTTAAAATAATGATTATGTGCGAATATTAATTTTTAGCAAGAAACGTCATTTTCTCATAATCAAATTTTTACTTGTACTGTGTTAGAGACTGATAGTTTAGACTTCAAATTGTAGTAAAGCTTCCTAAAATTTAAACGGGAATTATGCCCTAAATCAAGCTCTAGAGTTAGATAGAACCAATTAATCTTTGTTAGTCCAGATGAATTTTAATTTGATAGTTTTTTTTTAATAAAAATTTTTAGGCCAAGTTTTTTAATCAATATTAGGTAAGCCTATGGTTAAATCTTCAGTAACTAAGAAAAGAAAATGGAAAGAAGAGTACACACGTTTTGTATTTTTCTGACAATGTAATGTACCTAACTCTAAGACCTAGAGTTAGATAAAACAAATTAATCTTTGTTAAACCAAATGAATTTTAATTTGATAGTTTTTTTAGATAAAGATTTTTAGACATTAGGTAAGCCTATGGCTATATCTTCAGTAACTAAGTAAAGAAAGTGAAATAGAGAAGTATACACGTTTTGAGTTTACCATGACAAAACGCAGTGATGGAGAAGAAAAGCCGCAATACATTCTTTGCAGGGTTACATAGTACTATGCGAACATAAGCCTTCAAGACTTAAAAGAAAATTTCAATGATATGTACGGAGGAGTCAAAGCTGGTCAAGATTCGTAATCACTAAAGAATAAAAGAGTTCGTTTCGATTAGAGTGGAACTCTTCAAAAGATGGGATAAGCCGCTCCTACTTGCCTCCTAGAAAGTAGCATATGAAATCGCCAAAAACAAAAAAACACAAAACATTGTTACCATTGCTGAGTTATAAAATCGTGGGCTGTGAAAACGGCTAGCATAGTTTTGGGAAAAAAAGCAAAACAAAAATTAGAACAAAATCCTCTTACAAACATATAGTAAGAATGGTCAAGTCAATCAACAAGCAAGTGCCGACAGACCTGTTTCGTCCTTATTAGGACTCGTCAGGACACTACAGCTTGTTGTTGACCCCAGCTGAAAAAGTTGGAAAACTTTAACAGCTGGCACAACTTTCTGTTTGTGGTTTTTACACCTCAAACATCCAGTTGTGGACCTGAACGCTGGGTAGGTAGTACAATGAAAACAATGTTCCACCAGCGCAACTGCAAAAGACACCGCTAAACCGCAAGGGTATACTGGCGGCGGTTCCGATATGCTAACCACATCGAGTTAGCTAACACGGAGACGGGTTAAGACAAGCAAAACCCTGCAGTTCCCATTACAAACATATAGTAAGAAAGGTCAAGTCAATCAACAAGCCTAATAAGGACGAAACAGGTCTGTCGGCACTTGCTTGTTGATTGACTTGACCATTCTTACTATATGTTTGTAATGGGAACTGCAGGGTTTTGCTTGTCTTAACCCGTCTCCGTGTTAGCTAACTCAATGTGGTTAGCATATCGGAACCGCCGCCAGTATACCCTTGCGGTTTAGCGGTGTCTTTTGCAGTTGCGCTGGTGGAACATTGTTTTCATTGTAAAATCCTCTTTTTGACAATTTGATATCGAGCAGGATTGCGGACATGAGTAATGACATGTTAAATCAGGTAATTATCGACATAAAAAACAGCCCAACAAAAATCTCAATTCAATAGGATGAATCCACAGGTATTGTCAAATGCTGTCAGCTTTTAACTATGGTTAAGTATGTAAAAGACGAAACCATCCGGGAAGAATCTTTGCTCTGCACGCCACTACAAATAACAACAACATTTGCAAGCGATATCTTTAATTTGGTGAAAGATTTTTTTATCGAACATGACTTACATTTGAGTTTAATTGGTTCTATCTATCAACGAAGCACCCGCTATGTTAGGTAATCGTTTTGGCTTTGCTGATCTCTTGAAGAAGGAAGTACCAACACTAAAAGTTACGCCTTGTATGATTCACAGCCAAGCTCTTGCCTCAAAAAATATGCCAAAAACTTTGAAAAAATTGGAATAAATTATACGAGTCACAGGATTTTCTAATCTTTTCGTGCTGCAGTCGGAAATAAGCACGACATTTTGCTGTACCATACTGATGTACGGTGGCTTTCTTGAGGTCGAGTAATGACACGATTTTTTGAATTTTTTGAGATGCGCTCAAGTTTTATTTGTATATTCACAACACTGAACTTCTGATCTGACTGCCTCACTTGAAAATAACGAATTCATTCAAAGCGTAGCCTATATTGCCGATGTTATGCATTACTTAAACGAGCTAAATCTCTAATTTCAATGTGAACAAACGAACGTGATTATAGTTTTGGCCAAGTATTTCGATGAATACTTTTCAACTGATGAACTGAATTGATTCCAGCAATGAATTATAAATCGATATATTTTTGATTTGTTGAAAACGCTTGATGATGATAGTTTGAAAGAAAATGTCAGCGAAATGAAAAGCTGCCGAAGATTACAACTGTTATTTAACAAATTAAAGTTAGAGGATTTTTGGTGTGCTGAAATAAAGCCTTTCCAAGTCTTGCTACGAATGCCATGACAGTGGTACTTTCTTTTTAAACAACATATTTTTGTGAAAGTAAGTTTTCGACAATGATGTATATCAAGAATAAGCATAGGAATTGTTTGCAATTTGGAGATGATTTAGGGATTGTATGGAGCAAAACTGAACCATCACTTGAAGGAATATTAAAGATCAAGCAACAGCAAAAGTTTCGCTAAATTAAACCATAAAACTATTGATAAATTAACATCATTAAAATTTGATAACATTTAATTTGCTTTAAAAATATTGTTGCTAGGAAAAACAAGCTAAAAACAGTGTAAATAAACCATATGCAGAAAAATTTCATCAGACTGTTGGGGGTACGAAGAACACTCCAACTTGATAAAAGGGTACGGCCAGTAAAAAAGCTTGAAAAACCCCGCGATGAAACAACAACAATCGCTCGGCTCTAGACAGCAGCGCTTTCTAAACCGGCTCCTGGCGATGCCCAATTAAGAAAATGGCGAATTTTCGATTTAAACAATTAATTTAGAAAGGGGCATTGACTCTATGTGGTAATTACTGAACTAGTAGCGTGCATATAGTATAATATAGTAGTATATAGTATAATACAGGTTGTCCGTAAAGTCTCTTTGCAATTTAAAAAAATTGTTACAAAGTGAAATAATGAGATATCGCAATGAGGGTTGTTTTATGTTGATCAGTATTTCATAAAGTTTTTATTGACACTAAAATTTATTGTTTCAGATAAAATTTCTTATTAAAATTTCTTATGTTTAATGATTGAGTTATATGAACTGAACCCCCATAAAATGACTACTCCTCAAGAAAAAGCACAATGTGTATCCTGGTTCATTGAGATAAAATCAGATGTTCAGACCCAGCGAAACTACAGGAGTCAGTATGGAAGAGACCCACCATCACGTCCTTCAATTCGTTTATGGCACAAGAAATTTATGGAGACAGGGACAGTGTTCGATACAAGGAGGAGTGGGCGACCAAGAACATTTGAAGAAAACATCGAGCGTGTAAGGCAAGCCTTTCAACGTTCTCCTATCAAGTCCATCCGTACTGCTGCCAGACAATTGGAACTACCACGTTCAACAGTGCACAAAGTCCTACACAAGAATTTAAGATTGTATGCTTACAAAGTGCAACAGACACTTCAGCCAAACGACATGCCAAGACGAAAAAAATTTGCAGTGAACATGCTGCAACAAATTTCTGAGGATGAAGCATTCCTCAAGCGAGTTTGTTTTAGTGATGAGGCAACTTTTCATGTCTCAGTAAAGTTAAACAAACACAATGTAAGAATTTGGGGATCAGTAAGAAGTAAGAAGGGTCTGAACATCTGATTTTGTCTCAATGAACCAGGATACATATTGCGCTTTTTCTGGAGGAGTAGTCATTTTATGGGGGTTCAGTTCATATAACTCAATCATTAAACGTAAGAAATTTTAATTAAGAAATTTTATCTGAAAAAATAAATTTTAGTGTCAATAAAAACTTTATGAAATACTGATTAACAGAAAACAACCGTCATTGCGATATCTCATCATTTCCTTTGTAATAATTTATTAAAATTGTAAAGAGACTTTATGGACACCCTGTATAATATATAGTAGCAGTGAGATAAGCATTACTGACGAGCTCTAACAAGAGCGAAACTCGAGTCTGGTGCTTCTCATCTTTAAGCGGCTTGTGTTAAATTAATTCTAAATCCTCATTATTCTTCAAATATAAAAGAAAAAATATTTGTGTTTAACTTTAATCACACAAAAAATTGCACAGTTTTTTCTTTTTTTTTTTTAAGCTTAAAAATGTGTCAACGTGCAGCTAAACGTTTGGTATCATCAGTGTGCTCGTATTGCTTGCTCTTTCGGATATGACATATTTTTATTCAATAAACCAAAAATATTTTCTCAGAAAATGACGAGCTGTGGCTTGAGATTTGCAATCTTTGTACGATTACTCGATATGAAATCAACCAGATTTATTTGTTACTTTTTATTTATTGGGTTTATTTTGTGACAAAATTTATTTTATACTGGTGTACCAACGGAATTCCAGGATTTATTAAATGTTTAATTTAATCACTAATTAACTATGGCTATTAATATTAGGTTCTTGGTGACAATGCTGATGCAAGAAAAGAATACAATACGTTATTGGAGTTTGTTAAAGAGGAAAGACATGGTAAGCAGTGAAAAGATTGTTTTTGGCAGGCTTCGTACGTATAATTGATTTAAGCTGAAATATATGGAAAAAAAATTACGTCCTATTGTTGTTTTTATAATTACAAGGCTTGCGTTCTAAGGATAGGAGGCTGATGCGCCTCGAAAGAAAAATGTAAGGTAAACATTCTTGGTATTGCCAGGAGACGTTTACCCTTCAAACAATGATAGTTGGACAGAAACATTGTTCTCAAGCACTCGAACTAGGTAAAATTGTCACAACCCCAAAGAAGTGTAGAACTATCTTTGACAAAATGCCACTGTCATACATGATAGGGGAGGCCGATGGTCGTTCAGTCTGCTTGAAAAACAAATGGCCCGCTTATCACCATTGTCAGCGATCCGTCATTGTTACGATTTTTATACCGATGCATAAATCGTTAAATCAAACCAAAGCTAATGTTGTATTTTTTAACTATAAATATTAGTTGATGGGGTCTCGTAACAATAAGTTAATGCAGCTTGATGGCACATATCTAGACATGGTTCGCAAACTCCCCGCCGGAGAAGCACAGTGGCTTCGCAAGCCATTTTTTAATATTGGTATTTTACAATTTTGAAAACTTCGAAAAATAGTACTACGAATTCCATAAATTTTTATTCAAATTTAAGTTTGATTTCACAAAAAATTTGACATTCCAATTCTTTAGTTTATGAGTTCACACTCGAGTTCGACAATTTTCTATGAAATTCATCAAAATGCCCTGTTTTTGTACCATTTCTATTTTGGTTAAAAATTCTTTTACTGTTATGGAAAGCACGTTTTAAAAAAAGATGCATAACGCATCAATTGCTTTTATGACGTAGCAAAAGTAATCCAAATATTTTGTGATTTAACGATACTCATCTAACCAAATGAAATGTGCAATAGGGTTTGAAATCAATTTATTAAGAAGCAGCTAATCAGTGAAACACAACTGCCGCTAATGAAATCGTGAAGGCCAACTGTAGACTCCAACGAACTACGCTTAATGCAGAAAAGAAATTGTTGAATATTTACTTAGTGAATAGTATGTCCATTAATGAACAGCTGGATTAAGTTTTGTGCTGAGTCCAATAATTGCATTGGTTTTGCTAAATTAAGTCACTTTTTTGAACTAAGTTGCAAGATTTTTTATGTTGGTTTTGCTCAATGTGGAATAGTAGGACTTTGCACAAAATTACACATAGAAGAGCTGCCCTTTGCCGGAAAATCGGTGCCTTGCAGAGGAGGAGTAAACATAGACAAGATCGATCCGATTAACTAATTTACCAAAACTCTGAACAAGGATGGCTACTTAACTTACTTGTGCGCTGCTTTTCTAGGATAAACATAGAGAAATTAAAACCCGACATCTTTGTTGTTTTTCAAATCTATATAACTCAATGAACAAAGTGAAATGGGAAATGTGGAAGGCTTTTGTTTTGTCATGAAGAAGTTTCTCGAAAACAAGAAGACCATTAACTGATCATGATTATACCGACTCCTTTAAGAAATCTTCATTGCAACATAAGCATTAATATGCCTTAATTTATTTTCATCTAAGGATTGGTATCCCAAGAATTTTGGATCAACGAGTGATGAACGGCGGGGTGGGAGTGATTCTATTCGGACATAAGAGATAGACTTTTGTTATTTTTATCTCTATATTTATCCTCCTGACTCGCAGGAAAGCGACGGAGGTGCTAATATATACTAATATATAGGGTAGGCAATTACCCCGACCTGCTTCCGGAGATGCCAAGATATTGCTGTCCGCTTATAATTTAATAGAGATCTGACTGTACTTTAGAACCGCTTGCCAGGACCACAAGCAGGGGAATGTGCCGTAAAGTGTTTTTCCCAAGGAGACAACAGAATGGCGCGAGTGGCTTTTTGAACCGAGACCGTGTTGGTCACGAGCCCGGCGCTTTAACCACTCAACCACGCTGCCGATCACGGACGCTGGAATACAGTCGTGATGGCTATTTATTTTTGGACTGTGAGAGAGAGTCATCCCTGCAGTTGAACATTCTCAGGGTGAAAAGAAGGGGAAGTTTATGCCCTGAATTTTTCACCACGACGACGTAACGTTCAATTTGTATTTACCTTTATCCGTGTCGGGGTCGCGAGATTTCAGCGCGCGCTGAGTTCGGTGCTCGATTTTTATGTACGAGGGTCAGTCAATAAGTAATGAGACTTTTTTAATAACTCAAGTTTGCAATGACTGGTAATCAAAAAATGCTTTTTTATTTTTCAACATAGTCTCCCTCCTTTGCAACACACTTGTTCCATCTTGATATTAGATTGTCTATTCCTTTGGCATAGAATTCCGTGGACTGGGTCCTTAGCCAGTTGCTCACAGCAGCCTTCACTTCTTCATCAGTCTGGAAGTGAATTCCCCTCATACTCTCTTTGAGTGGGCCGAAGAGGTGAAAATCAGATGGTGCAAGGTCTGGGCTGTAGGGTGGGTGTGTTAGAAGTTTCCAGCCTAAATCTTCAATTTTGGCTAGGGTTCTTGCTGCTGTGTGGGGCCTTGCATTATCCTGAAGGAGAATCACACCTCTTGATTGAAGTCCTCTCCGTTTGTTCTTAATGTCTTTTTTCACTTGAGTTAGCAGCTCACAGTAGTTCTCTGAGTTCACAGTATTGCCCCTTTCCAAGAAACTGATAGTGATCGGCCCATTTCTGTCCCAGAACACAGTGAGCATGACTTTCCTTAAACTTTTCTGAGATTTGAATTTTTTCTTCACTGGGGAAGAAACATGCTTCCACTCCATTGATCGTCGTTTCGATTCAGGTTCATAATGAAAGACCCAGGTCTCATCAGTTGTCACTATTCTCAATAGAAATACATCTCCCTCCTTTCTGTATCTGCGTAGTGATGCTCTGGAAGCCATCAGGCGCTGCATTTTGTGATCATCCGTTAACATCTTTGGAACCCAGCGACAGCTGACTTTTGAAAAACGCAGCTTCTCACGCACAATTGCGTACACTGTGCCATGGGAGATGTCCAAGTTTGTAGCAATTTCATCTAAAGTGACCCTTCTATCAGATTTGATCAGGTCTTCAACTGCCTGTACTGCTTCTGGGGTAGAGACATCCACAGGTCTTCCACTTCTCAGATCATCAGTAATGCTTTCGCGTCCATCTTTGAATGCTTGCACCCATTTGTAGAAGTTTGCTCTAGACATACAGGAAGGACCATATTGTCTTTGCATTCTAGACAGAATCTCACATGATTTTACACTCTCTGCCAACAGAAATCTGATGACTCCTCTTTGTTCCAAGCATGAGCTGTTTCCTAGCCTAGTAGTCATTTCAATTTATCGTCACACCTACAGTAATCTGAAAATAAACAAGTTTTGTTGTAAATAAGATGACAACTCCATTCATAATCATCACATAAAATTTCAGTTGCATAACTCCAAGAACACCAAAGTAATTGAGAAAGTCTCATTACTTATTGACTGACCCTCGTATTTACTCGTTTACTTAAGCGAGTGTTCTATTTTCTTAGATCGGACAGCAAAGTTAATCCGATAATAACCCGTTGGTTGGAACATGGACCTCTAAATAGTAGTATCTGGACTGGAAACCTGATTAGCGCACACACCAACAGTTGGCCCAAGCGAATGTTTGCAATGTCGTTTTGTAACTCTTCACGGCGCGTCATTGCATTAGCATATACTGTAGTAGAAAAGTTTACTTTGTGTATAATTACAATGCTAGTTGTCATGATAGCAATTGTCGAAAAGGCAAATCTTGTTATGAATATTAATATTTTGGGTACGCTTAGTTATTGTGCAGCTTTGTAAATCAAAATCATGAACCGTTTTTCTAGACAAAAAAACCGTAAGATTAAACAAATAATCTAGTATTAAAGAAACGCTGTATTAATTTATAAAAAATGCATTTAATCGCATAAACATAAAAATAAGTTCAATTAAGAACTTTGCTGTAAGGTTTTGTGACAAGATTGTTGATAGCATAGGCATTTTAAAAACTTTTTTCGGTAGAAAATTGTTGTAAATATTTCTAACAATGTGGTTTGGATCAAATAATAAAAAAATTCTTCCTCCATTGAAAATGTTTTTTATTGAGCTTTGCCAACATCCTCCACAAAGAAATTCTTTGTAAAATTTTCTATTTGCAGCAGCATTATCAACGCATATTCCTATCACATTAAAGCGACCTCATGGAGAAGCAACATAATTTTGTGAAAGTATTCTTTTTTGCATTTTCGCTTGAAGACTTCTCATAGAATGTATACCAATCATATCTTGATATGAACTTGAAAGAGATTTGATCATAAAGCACAGTAGTTGGTACTTGGCGGTTGTCAGTCAACCCAAATAATTGTCCCCCAAAAGCTTCAACTCGTTTTGCCAGATAAATTTCATCAATCATCATGATAACATTTCAATCGAAAGCATTTAGTTGTGAAAAGCGAAGTGTCATTAATTCCGGTTTTGCTGTCCAAATTCAAAGTAATCTTTTAAAGTTGTTATTGAAGGAAATATAAAAATTTTCTCTTTGACGAGTCGCTCGTATGGTCTTGGGCTAGTAGCAAAAATGACATAAGCTATCATCAGCAAATTGGATGAATACTTTCTGCTGTATTTGTTGCTGAGAGCCAAATCAATCTATTCCATAAAAAACTTCAAAATAGAAATTTGTTTTTCATTTTCACTTTCAAGAAGAAAGCTGTTAATTAGTTTAAAAATATTAGGTCTTTACAAAAATAATGGCCGCTTGAAGTACTGTGTTTTGCAAAACTATTTTAACATTGTATTGTTGTTTATTTTAGGTCAATTTTGGTATACATAATAATTGATGTGTACTCTTGAATATTTTTTAACTTATTTTCAGGCAAAAATATTTTTAAATAATATAAACTCTTAATGATGAATATAAAAAACATGAACTTCGCTTATGTTGCATGAATTCAAATTCAGTCACAATGCCTTCTAAACCAGGGGTGGGCAACCTTTCAACGCAGTGTGCCAGATTTTGAATTTTGTTAGCAGCGCGTGCCGAACTATTTTTGATAATATAATCTAAACTGTTGCCAATATCAACAGAGCATGGGGAGATGGGTATACAAGTGATCGGACAGTACGAAGGTGCTTCCAGAAATGCCGTAGTGTAGATCAGAGCCTTGAAGATGAAAAAGGCAGAGGCGGGTATGCAGTCTTGACAATGAACAATTGCAAGCAATTTTAAGCAAATTGTTGAGCAAAATCCTCGACAAAATGCCAAAGACCGTCTGTGACTGAGACTGAGACCCTTGTTGTCAGCACTGCAACAGCTTCATTTACAGGGTATTTGAAAGGAATCTCAAACATTTCTTTGGCACTTTGTTGTGAATTTTACTCAGCAATTGCTTGCAATTGTTTATATTTAAGACTGCGTACCCGTCCTCTGCCTTTTTCATCTTCAAGGCTCTGATCTACACTACGGAATTTCTGGAAGCACCTTCGTACTGTCCAATCACTTGTATACCCATCTCCCCATGCTCTGTTGATATTGGCAACAGTTTAGAAGGCATTGTGACTGAATTGGAACTCATGCAACATAAGTAAGCAAAATTCATGTTTTTTTTGTTTATAATTAAGGGCTTATATGCTTTAAAAATATTTTTGCCTGAAAATAAGTTAAAATATTCAAGAGTACACATCAATTATTATGTATACCAAAATTGACCTAAAATAAACAACAAATACAATGTTAAAATAGTTTTGCAAAATACAGTACTTCAAGGGGCCATTATTTTTGTAACGACCTAATATTTGCTTTAAACTGCTCTTCGGCCGCTGGTTTTTTTAAGTCCAAGTTTTTGGCGAAAGCTAAAAGATTTGATACTTGGGAAACAATTGTCACTTTACTGGTAGGCATGATGTGGTAATAAGATGAGGGCACGATCTGTTTATTATCATAAACGGTCACCTCCATATCCATATTAATAAAAACTGCTGATAATATTGTGTATGGCCGATGATCGGATAAACAAATTAAATCGGCTCCGTTTTCTGTGCGATGGAGTACATATCTTCGGCGATGAAGCTCTTCTGGCAGTTTTTCAATTAAATCCTTGAAGCTTTCAACTTTATCTGCATTCAAAAAATTTTTTATTTTGCTTCTCAAGTCGTGCTGCTTCATTTTCAAAACGGAAAAAAGATGTTGAAAGTCCTGAGCGGACTAAATGATTGTTGTGAGTATAATAAGATGGCAAATCCTTGAAAATCGAAGGGCACGTATCTTTTCTTAGTCGCTTTCTTATTAAAATTGCCGTTTCTCTTTTTCTTTTTCGCCATCCTTTTTGATCAGTTGAGTCAGTGACGAAATCTTCGAACTTGAAATGAAGAGAACAAAGTTAATGATTTATTGGTACATAATCTTTTCTTGCTAGTCGTATGAGCCAAGTTTGAAGAAGGTGCTTGTCTTCTAAAGGAAAAGAATGAAAAGTCACTTTTTGATCCTGCTTTTCTCTGTAACCAGATCGGCAATTAATAGCTGTGCATTTATAAACCATTGTTACTTTTGCAATATATCGTATTGTATTAAAATTATAGGTTAGCAATTTTTTTACTTTTACCATTATCAATTTTTTTAACCTTGATTTAAAAATTGTGTTTTTAAACAAAATTAAATTTAAACGCTTTTGCTACAATTATAATTTACTTAGTTGCAATATTTTTCTTCGATTTAAGCAATAATGGAAGGTAACCTACTGTTTGCTAACTGCCTATCTTTGCTACAACAGAAGCATTTACACTAAACATCAAACCTATATTTTTTTGTTTGCAACTAGGAATATTATTGCACTTATCACAACTGATGCGATTCTATACTGTATTGAGATTGTAAATTAAATTTATGAATTAGTGGCTACTGATGCATCACCGCCAAAGGTCAGTTGCTGTGTCACAATTAGCACTTTCTCATTTAAATTTCTTGTTTTGACAATCCTGTTCAAAATTTTTTAGTGCAGCTGAGTAAATTTTAAGTATTTATTTAAAATTATTCACACTTATAAAATTATATGTATCTAAAACTAACTTTTAATTTACTTTTCGTTTTTTTAAGTTTCTGGAATTTTACTGAAATTCTAAAATTAAAAACTAAGTTTCTGCAATTAAAACTTCCCACTAGCTGTCCAAGAGGTTTCTGCAAAGTCACATGTCGAGAATCTTTAATCGCCTTTGCGCCGCGCGATTCGTTGGGCCAACTAATGGAACGCAAATCTTTTTTCCGATTTAGTTTCCAGTCCAGGAACTACAATTTACAAGTCCATGGTCGGGATATTAAAAACTGCGGGCTTTCAAAAATTAACACCGGTTTGCGATTACATGTTATCCTAGTGATCGGGGCGCTCGCGGCTCTCAGCACTCAATATTTTTCGTGTTCACGCAAATTTTTGTTTGATTTAGTCATTTTTGCATTTTTAACGCTTGTTGGAGATTTTGGCAAACTTACGCCAATGGGTTGCATTTTATCCCCAAGAATGTTTACTTTTGTTAAAAAAAAATGTTGGCTTTTCGCTTAATCTACTGAATCAAACCAGGTGAAAGCGGTTGAACTTCTGCCAGGTTGAAACGATTCGAGTTTGACTCGGACTTTTTAAAAACTTTAACTTCAAATTGTGACTTTTAATTTCGGTGAACTTGCTCTGACTTGATTTGTGACGAAAAACTGCATTTGCATTAACATTTACCGATGTTATTATTTGAATGACCTTATAACAGTTTGTTTATAATTAACTACACCTCGTTTAAGTGATGTTACGCTGTTCAAACAATGTTAATCAAAACAATCCAGCAAAATTTTTTAAAATTAATGCTTATTAAATTTTAAAACACTTTACAGTAGACCTCGATTAATTTGGATTCGGTTAATGCGGAATTTTGCTTTGCTCGGATAAAACTGAAAGTGCAATGATTTTTTATAAACTGTAATTCTTATAAAAAGAGCTTCGGATTATCCGGATCTTAGCCTAATTCAAATGACTTTGTCAAATCCAATCCGGATTAAACGAGGTCTCTGTATATCAAAATAGAAGTCCTGAATCTCACAAAAGTCACCTCAAGTTTACCAAAAAATTTTTTAACACTTCAAATAGATTCGGCTCGGCATTTTGAGAATTCTATTTCAATAAATGTTATAAAAAATTTTAATAAACTTGGATGCAAAAAATTTTTTTTTGTGGCTTTCGTGAGATCCAGGACTTGAAGTATATTTTAATTCTAATATGGCGGTTTCCCGAGCCTTCGGTCCACTGTTAATGAGTTTTTTGTAATACGATTCAGTAACTTAATGAATATTAGAATGGTATTTTTTTTTAACACTATAGATATGCAGTAAGGATAAAAGTGAGCAGAATTATTAGTAATATTTGACGAGCGTGAGATCTCGACAAACAAAAGAATTATTATCGGATTAACTTCGTCCGATCTTAGACAAATGAACACTCGCTTCAATAAATGATTAAACAAATAAAGATCGAGGAGGAACTCTCGCGCGTCGAAATCTCTACAACGCTAAACTCGGTGCGCGCCGAAGTCTAAGCACCAAAATATCGTGGACCCATCAATATCTATCATTCATTTATAGAAACTGAAGTTTGTTCAGTTAACTAAATTATATTCTGTATGAAAAGAATTTTTCTGAAACAGTTTTTGAAAGAAAAATATTTACAAACATCAGCTGATAATGTACTAGATCCACTCTTTCAAAATCAAATCAGCATAAAAACTGAAGCTAATTAAGAAAAATTGATGCAATTTTTGCATTCAACTTTGCAGAATAGTTTTTTAATTCAGTTGAAAAAAACAAAAACTTTCAAAAAGTTTTTTGTAAGGGTTAAAATTACTTCATTTAAATTTTATTGATTTTGTCTTGGTTCGACAAACATGTTTGAATTCTTCAACGGCTCCAAAACACCGAAGCTTGCAAAACCTAGTGCATTTATATACGAGAAGTACTCGCTGTCAAGCGTGCTAATACCGTGAATTTTTTAATCTAATTTGCCGGTTAAAATGTTGCACATTTCCAGTTTATAACCTTCACTTTCACAAATTCATTTTGAATAACATGTTTTTGCAGGTGGATCAAATGGAACATTTTGCCGTGCGCTTCGCGATAAAGGTGTTAGACGAGCTTTAATGGTGGGTTGCGGCCTTCAAATGTTTCAACAACTTGCTGGAATCAACACTGTCATGTGAGAAGACGAGCTCCTTGCTCTAATTTTTCGCTAAACACTAATTTTCGTACTCATTTATCCGCTGTTTTCAAACGTCATGTTTCCTCGTAAACCAAGTTATTATTTGATATATTGTTATGCAACGCAGAGAAAACGCCGCTTGAAATTTTTCTCCGATAAATATGTTTGTTTTCGCTCTTTGGTCGAAATTCATCACAAGTCATAGATTTAATAATATTCTCGCTCACTAGCAGTCGTATGCAAGTCCTAAGCAATCTGCAGGTTATCTAATTATCCTAGTATATAGGTAAGCAAGCTTTTAAGATGGGGGCGAGCAATTAGTAAAAGTAATTTTATTAGACTTTTTTGTTTCAATCTGCTTTCAAAGGACTTTCGTAATTTTCTTTTTAGCCGACTTGATAAATCGCTTTACATTAGACCTTATAATTAACAACTTCGAAAAGTTTAAACGGTGAAAAAGCTATAATTTTGTTAACTCGAAGCATCTTCAATAGTAAGCAGATTGGTCACTTTATAATGCATAAACAACGTTTCATAAGTAAATATTTTTAGGTATTATTCGGCGACTATTGTGCAAATGTCGGGAGTGCGCGACGACACTGTCGCAATTTGGCTGGCTGCTGCGACATCGTTTGTTAATTTCATTTTTACTTTCGTCGGTGTCTGGCTGGTAGAGCGAATGGGAAGAAGATTTTTGATTTTGATTAGTATTGCAGGCAAGAGGCTGTTGAGAACTGTGCGTGCGTGTGTCGGCAGCATGCTTGAACGGTTAAAAGCGCCGTGATTGTGATCGACATTGTGTCGATTCCAAACCTACCTGTGCCATTCTATTGTTTCCTCGGGAGAGTCACTTCACGGCATTTTTCCCTGCTTGGCGATCTTGGCAAGCAGTTTTAGATTTCGGTCGTATTTCTATAAAACTAAAAAACCACAAAAAAATAGTTCAACCGGACAGCAATATCTTGGCAGAAGGTCTGGGTAATTGCTTGCCCTATGTATTAGCGCCTCCGTCACTTTCCTGCGAGTCAAGAGGATAAATCAAGAGATTAAATGAAATAAAATCTTTCTAATGTAAAGAGATTGTCGATTTTATGCAAGTTATCTACGTATTTGTAACAACTTATTTCATGCTGCTCTATCATGTTTCTGGTTGTTAAAGACAAGATTTTTTAAAATTTTATTCAAATTTGTTGATATCGTTATAGAAAATTATCGATAATTTTCTTCCGGCAATACTTAATTTGATGACGAACATTTCGATGAAAATATTACAGTAGAAAACTCGGATTAAAGCCTAACTAAAAATATTTTCAATTTAAAATACCAGTTTGTAAATAAAAATTATAAATAATTTACTATTAATTTGAGTTAGGCCTGCTGTATTTAAGCGTATTTCTTATGATTATCATTCTTTATGTTTTTCGTTTGTTTAAATTGCCTCTTAGTCTATATTGTTGTTGTAGGTGTTATTTTTTCACTGCTGTTTTTATCGACTGGGTTTTATCTTTCATCTATGCATTCACCCAATGTTTCCTATAATGTCTCTTACAAACCCGATGCCTTCCATTGTTTACTTTACAGGTAAGTGTACGTTTTTGCTTTTGCGTCAGATTTTTGGATATGTCTTTTTTTCAGTTACCAACGATAAAAACCCATGTTTTTATTTATCTTACAATAAATAGTCGGATTTAAAAATGAATTTAATTTATTTTATCGGATAATAATATGGGATTGTGGTTCACTAGTCATCGTACAATAATTCGTGAACATTTATCATTCGTTCTATTTCTGAAGTTGTTCTCGAGGAAAAGAAGCTTAGTCTGCTTGAAAAATTTGACAAGCAGTTATCAGTGATATTTACAGTTAACGAGTAATCGCTAACCAATTGTCTTGAACACAACTATCATCTTAATATCAACGACTTATCCTCCTGGCCTGCTTTCGGAGATGCCAATATATTCTGTCTGGTTAAAATGTTTTGTTTCGATTTTGTAATTTTTAAAGTGAAAAAACTTAAAATTGCTGTTGTGGCCGCTATAGGAGTGCTTTTCTGAGGGTAAAGCAACATGACGAAGGGAGAACTTGGAAATTCGATTCCAATCTTCATTAAAACTGCATTTCGTTATCCTACCATTCTGTCCACAATCTTACACTTTTAACGCATGATATTAATACACTGTATAACGCATTTAACCTTATGCAATAAAGCATGTTGTAAAAACGGAATTGTAAGCATTTGCAATTTTATTTAGGCGATGTTGCAGACTCGTGATCATTGTTTAATCATTGATATTTTCATTTTCTATAGTTCCTGCATATCATGCATCGAATCGCTTGAATGCGGATTCTGCTACACACCTGTCGGCTCGCAGCGAGTACACAACGCCACCTGCTTGCCTCTTAACTCTTCCGATCATCAAGTATGCTTGTTCACCGTCAATCGCTAAAGTTTATGTCTCCACTTAGTGTCAAATTAATGTTTTTTTAGATTTCCTTGTTTGGTCCTTGCGACACAAAACACGACCTCGGTCCTTATTTCGCTTCCAACTATTGTCCTACCGGATACTCATGGATGGCTCTGGTTGGGATGGTTTTATATCTCGCCTTCTTTGCTCCAGGTTACCATTAATTAATTCATAATAGAAATCCACTCATTGCTTACGACAAAATTACTAAAATAAGCATGAGATGTTTTTATTTATTGTATCATATAAGAATTCAGACAAATCCTATTTTTAACTATAAACATTAAGGAGAGATTGCTAAAAGCTTCTAGACCAGTGGTTTTCAACCGGGGTTCTGTCAGAACAGTTCAGGGGTTCCGCAAGTTGTCTGTGGAAGATGAACTTCGTGTGTGTCTATCAAAAACACGACCCAATTTTAGAGAGTTTTGCAAGAAACATTAGGCTCAAGTTTTTCATTGAATTTTTTACGAGAATAAATGTAATTTTTTACAGTTTGTATTAATAATTTCAGAGATCGATTCCGAGTGAAGACTTTTTTATTTTATTTTAGAGAACACCCTGATTTTGGGACGAAAATAGGTGTTTTTAGCCGGTTACAGCCCGCAAACTCGAATAATTTTGAAAAGTGGCCCACAAGAGTGCAGAAGTTGGCCCACCCTGGCATAAGACAATCAAATTACCGCACAGGGGCTCCTCAAGCCTCTGGAATGTTTCATTGGGGTTCCGCTCCACCAAAAAGGTTGAAAACCACTGTTCTAGACAATCTTTGATTTCTGCCGTTCAAGTTCGGTTGTCCAGTTATAGAAAATGATGTTTTTAAATTTTTCTTTTTACAATTCACTACGTTCATGGTCCACATTAAACGATCTTAAGACGGAATTAATAATGTTCGTGACTTTTGTTATCACACAAAAGGAAGCCGTAGTTGCCACGAGTATTTTTGGAAACAAACAAGTGCATTCGATCGACTTATAAAATAAATCAGCTTTTACTTTCACTCAAAAGCAAGTACCGCAAAAGCCCGTGGTAATTATCAACATACCTTGTTTTCACAGGAATGGGTCCGATGCCGTGGACTATTAATTCTGAAATTTACCCGCAATGGGCACGAAGTATTGGGAACGCTTCGAGTACCACCACCAACTGGCTGTTTAATGTTTTGGTATCTTTGACCTTTTTGGATATAACAAGATTACTAAGTACTCAAGGTCAGTTGTTTACTCTGCTATCAATTTACTTTACGCATTAGAATCTATCGTGAAGGAAAAACTTGGTGTAATTGTAAAATGCAGTTAAAACTAGCCTGCAAAACACAAAAGCCACGACAAAAAATCGATTTTCCGCTGACCCATACATCGTAGTACGTGCCTTTAACTATGAGCTATTGCGCCAACCAAAAGCATTTCATTCAACTAATTTTTGAACTGTCGCGATTACCTTCGAGAAGTGGCTTAAGATCGTATTTTTGGTAGTGAAACCACTAACAAAGCCTGCATGCATTTGTGGTAGTCGTTTAAAAATATGTCCTATTTTTTTTAGACTGTATGTTGTGCCAGCATTTTAAATGTTTGCTATAAATAAATAGCAAAGTGGGTTGCAGTAAAGGTATGACAAGAAAGATGTGATCGAACTCTCTCTGAAATCAAGCTATATTGCGCCAAAAACGCCGACTCATTAACTTTAGATCGGCTCACGTAACGATTGTGTGTGTGGCCATCATACCAACTGAAAAGAAAAATAGGCTGAGTAGGGTAAACGAAGAAGTTTGCCTGCACATGCAAGTGGCTTCTGCAATAAATACGGCAAAAACTGTTACTCGGGCATTTGGATTAGGCAATTATGTAAGGCGCTGCAATAAACCATAAAAAGTACAGAGCAGAAAAATTAAGGGCCAAACAAGAGAGACCAAAAGATTCTAGGAATAACAGTTTTAAAATATGAAATTTACGAAGTGTTATTGCAACCTTTTGCCCAATTTTCCTTGTTAGGAAAAACGATACCGCGCTCTTTCAAATTAAGTTTACGTTTAAAACGGTTGGTTCACTTTTTACTTTATCTTTTAAAAGCAAAACAAATATCATTGATCTAAAGTGCACATACTTCTGGCGGCATTAAACAGTCGTTCACTTGAAAATTATTTTCAGTTTTTGAGAACCTGTTCAAAACAAGGTTGAATCCTCTCTCCAACCGTTTGAGCATGATTAATAAGTGAAAATTATTTGTTTCACTTATTTAAAGGTACTTCTGATGATCAGTGATTGTCGAATGTCGAGTAGACTTGACAACAGCATGGTAATAGTTTGGCCCATAGTTCAACATGGGAAAAATCAATTAATCAAATGCCGTAAACTTTATGCTTTGCTAGTTGTGTGAAAGAGCATAGCATGTATTGAATTTCAAAATTTTTTTATTAATGTTTCGTTTTATCCGAGTATTATACCCTGCTAACAAAATTTTTAATTGTTTTAGGAGCCTTCCTGCTTTACGCGATACTATCCTTATTTGGATTCTTTTTTATTTTCCTATTTTTACCGGAAACAAAAGGAAAGCCTTTGGAAGAAATTGAAAGGCTATTTCAAAATAGTTGTATTGTATGTTGGAAAAAAAATACATCAAGTAAATCTTTCGATTTTAAAACTTGAAACCTTTTGCGATACATAAATTCATATATAAAATCAGTCAAAGTTTAATGGGTCAAATATTTAAACGTAGAAATTAAAATATTTTAATGATTATTAATGAATTTATATATTGCAATTTGACTTTGATGAAAAGGGTTATAGATTTTTGTTAAAAGACTTCTAACCTTTGCTTAAGTTTTAGTAAGTTTTCAACGAAAAGATTTAGATACAAAAGCAAACTAACTTTATCGTTTTTAATACATAACTTTGAGCTCTTCTGAAAATATTATACCGTCTTATTTCTCGAAAATCCCGATTATTGGGACTCCGCGGAGTTGATCCGCGCCCCCATCCCCAGGAATGGGTCGGGTAAGGGTCCCACCACCACCACCAAAAAGCTGAGGCATAATTTTTTTTTTTTATTACCCCGATGTAGGTTTCAAGTGCTATAGTGAAGTTATAGTGAGTTTTTCTATAAACTCCTCCCAACAGATATAATATGGTTTAGGGAGTGAGTATACTTTTTTCAACCATACCACCACTGTACAGCAGCACACATATATTCATACTAAATAAAACAAAAAGAAACTATAATCATAAACGTTTTCGGCTTACAGACTGACATTCGGCTTACCCTCTTCAAATGAAAAAAAACAAACTTTCTTAACATTTTATTCACCTGAAGAGGGCTAATGTAAGCTGAAAACGTTTATAATTATGGTTCTTTTTGTTTTATTTTAATATGAATACATGTGTGCTGCTGTATATAATTGAGATATAATGTGGTTATTTAGTGAAGGATGCTATGACATTTTTTTTATACAAGTGTTTTACCTCGGCGAACACTCATCGTCAAGATCCGTTTGATTTTTTAAGGTACTTATCACGTTATTCTCGATCAGCGACAGTTGGTTCAAGAAGACAACGACAACGAAGGCGATATGTTTGTTAAGTAGAAAGTACTTTTTTTTATTTTTGCTTTGATTTGCTTCACACTGTTATTTAAAGTGGTTTTACGCAATCACTCTTATGAAAATAATTTTTATTGTTATAAATTTTTTAATTTGTTATCAGTTGAAAATCTATTACGTTATCTCGATTGAATCTTGTCCATGTGCTTAAAAAAAACTATCGTTACACATAATCCTTCCAAAAATCAATAGATTTTATTCCATGGAAATTCTATCTTGTTTTAAACGTTTTAAATTGTAGAAGAAAGCGCTTCAATCTGGTATTTGTGCCACTCGCGAAGTAGCAAGAGCAACGCCATGTTTACTATTTCCAACCGTGTTTTTAACCGTAAATTCAATGATCGACCGAGCCGCGTACCCTCAGCCGCTCGTTTGTTTTGGTTTAACAGCGGTTTTCGGCGGAATTGCTCCTTTTGCCGAAAAAAGGAGAAAAATGTTCTTTGGTTTGACTCGGCCGGGAATCGACTTGAACTGTTTCCTGGGGTGCGATCACGGTAAAGGTTTAATGACGATGTTTCAGTCTATTTCGGTTTTATCAAAAAATAATTTTGCTTTCAACATTTCACTTCTTTTTTTCGCTTTCACGTTTTCAACGTCACTGTCGGCGCTATGTAAAAATGCTCTATTTATATTAACCATTGCCATAGTTTCTCGATAGAAATTCGGTTTGGTTATTCATGAAAGCACCAAAAGCGTGAAAACTTGATAAACTGCGATGTCAAAATTGTCAATAACAGGATTACAAATTGTCCTTGACGCATATTACCAATTTGTATACCATTTCAACGCACGGGCTGTTTTTGTACAATCAGAGACAAATTTTTTTTTTCTTTGCTCTGAAATAGCAAAAAATTTTTAAAGGTGCTCTTAAGAGCAGTGCGAATTTTTTAATAAAAATTATAAATTAAATTTGGAAAAAGAAACATGTAATTGTACTGAAGCAAATTTTTTTGTATAAAATCCATATGTTTTACTTATAATTTTTAGACAAAAACATTAATGTAGTTTAATGTAATAGAATGTAAGGAAAAATTGCATTTTAAAATTTTGTTAAATTTTGATCGTTTTGTTTACTAATTTAAATTTTGCTATAAAAGAGCAAAAAAATTTTAAAGCTGCCTTTCAAGAGCACTGTGGGAAAATTTGTAAGTATTTGGTTAAAAAATTAGGTTAAAAAGATTAGTCTATGTTTTTTAAAAGATTATTTAGAAAAATAGTAACAAAATTGATGGTTTAATAATTTTTAGGTCCACTAATTTCATTATTGCTACAAAAGAGCCAGACCAGTGTTTATACTTTTTATAGATTATTTTAATTTTTAATAGAAATTTTTTAAAATTAAGTTAGAAAAAAGTAAAATTTAAATGTATTACTGTATAACTTTTAATTATGGTTTGCCTGTAATTCCTCAGGGTACCAACAGTGTGAACTTTGAGCCAGTAAAGCTTCGCCCAAATCTACACTCTTATAAAAGTTGTCCATGTAAAGTGTAGTGGGTCTTTGAATCAGGCAAAATAAATGACTTTATGCCATATTTGACAGGCTTGTTTTTCGTGTATACTCTGAAGGACAGCCTTCCCCTCCATTTCAGCATACGTTCATCAATTGAGATATGCTCTCCTAAAGAATGGAGTTCATGCCATTTAGAGACCATAATTGAATACACTGGTCTGATCTTGTAAAGCTTATCACAATTTTCAGGCATTTTTTCATTATCATTGAAATGCAAAAAAACAATAAGCAATTGAAATCAATTTCTGCTTATGCATTTGTTAAAAAATGGTGTTGCAATAAGTTCTTCTTTGGACCAGTATGATGCCAGAGCCCTTTTTTGTCAATCAAACCCATAAGTAGCACCAGATCCAAGAACAGTTTTAGCTCATTCTTATTTGTTGGCTGTCATGCGTTAAGCTCTAGCTGATGGTGTAAAATTCTGTTGTGTTAAATATTGTAATGCATAACCATTAGTCTACTGCAAGAGTAAATCCATCAGTTTATCATTAAAAATAAGCTGTAAGTATTGCAGTGGACTCTTATCAGTTACTACCACCTCAAAGGTAGGACCTTTCACCCCCTTACATGCTGTTACTGGAGGTTGTCTTGCAGCTGGACACCAAATGTACTGCTGTTATGCTGTCCTGATCTGCAGTAGGCACTTGCACAGGTAATGCAACTTGAGCAGCAGCAGCAGCATCATCATATTTCTGTTTTCCATTCAATTCATGGACAATCACTAATTTCATAGCAAAAACAACTGCATTATCAATGTGCTGATCTTGGAAATAAAAGTGCTTTCAGCAACCAATGGCATGTAACAACCAGACTGCATTAAGTTTGCTTTTTATCTCACGATGTAGATCTACTGTTTACAGTAGCAAAGGTTGGTGCTTGGCACTCAACTGTTGTAAAGCAAAGCTGTTGATTTACGTGATTTGGCTGTGAATGTTTTAATTGTTCAAAATACACTTCAATGCATTTTTCATGTTTTAGTGGAAAAAGGAAAAATTTTTTGAAGTAATTTTTGATGGTGAAGAATCATGAATTGGTAAAAAACAAATACCATGTTGAAAGTACCTTTTTATGTAAAATTTTAAATAACTACAAAGCCCAGTGGTTCTTGAACTTTTTTGCAAATGAACCTTTTAGCAAGACCATATCAATCACAATCACGTCGTGCTAACCACTTGACCATGCTGCTGACAAATAAATGTTAAAACTATAGCAAGAAAGTTTGTCTATCTTTGATTACATTGTCACATATTAATCATCTTTTAAAAGCTGACTTTTGAAAAAATAAAGGATTTTTTGGGGCGATTTTGTCAACTTTAAACCTCACTCAATTAACAGACTTTCTCAGTCTTATGATGCATTTTTGCTTCATTATTAAGAACCATGGCATGGCCATGTCAAGAACTCCTTTACACTAAAATTGCAGAACGAACAAAATTGATTGAAACTTACTATAGTAAGTGATTGGATTTGTCCAGCCCACGTTACTAATATAATTTAAAAATAAATGTGAGATACAACGGTACAACAACAGAAAAATTAGTAGTAATCCAACATTTCTACTGCATATATATATATCTGTTTGCCTTATTTTGCTGGCACAGAGCTCAATAACCAAAAAGCTAAAGCAGAATTTATTAATGAAAACTTATGCAGTATATGTATACAGGGTGAGCCAAAAGTAGGTGGACAGTAAAAAAACATTTATTTAAGAGATCACGTATACGTACAACTACAGGGTGCAGACAAAATCCTTGGACAAATTTTAAAATTCAATTAATTGGATGTTTAAATACATATATGTGCTAAGTTTTCAGTGTTATGAATTATAACAAGCCTCATATTTCAGATTTAATCATTTATTTTTTTAAAATTTTGCTTTAATATCAATTATGCGTGCTAAACGTGCAGCCATTATTGAGCTCCATCGCGCGGGCAAGACAAACTCTGAAATAGTGAAGCTTTTTAAAGCTGCAAGATCGACTGTTTACTACACTGTTACGAAGTTTTGAGAACTCAAAAGTACTGAAGATTGTCCTTGATGTGGAAGACTGCGATCTTCTGGAAGATGCCAAACGTTGTTGATGCTGTCAGAGTCAAAGCCGCATTGCTTAAAGAACATGTTGCAACAAAACATATTGCGTAAAACGGCAGAGGGCTTCCGTAGCAGACTTAAGCATGTAATTCAGGCCAGAGAGGGACATGTTTAAAAATGTCTTGTTAAATACATTCTTCAATATTTTGTAGTTTTATTCACTATTTATGGAAATATCGCATTTTAATGTTGTCCAAGGACTTTGTCCACACCCTGTAAATGTAATAAGACAATTATATTAATGAAAATTAAATGTTGTTTATCAACGCAAATACTTCAGCTTTAAAGTCTGTCTCTTACGCTTTGACAAACATTTTTGCACAAGTCACTTTGGGCATTAATTTCTTGAAATGCATCTCTTATGTAATTTTTTAAATCATCGACACTTCTTGGTTTTTGACTAGAAACTTTGTCCTTTAGGGGTCAAGTCCGGTGAACGTGCTGGCCAATCAATTGGGCCTCTTCAACCAATCCTTGTCAACGGAAATGTTTCATCAAGATACTCACTCTTGTTGAAAATAAAAGTCATGTAAATTAGGTAGTTGCTTTAACTGGGGAAGAATTTGATTCTTTAGAATTTCAAGATACTTATCTCCTGTCATTGTTTCGTCGAAAAAAAATGGTCCATAAACACCAGAACTTGAAATACCACCCTGACACCAGGCTAATTTAGCTGTTGTTCTAATGTTAAATGGATGTTCTCACTATACCAGTAAACACAATTATGTCTATTGATATGACCGGATAATTTGAAAGAAACTTCATCACTCCACACAAAGTTATCTAAAATTTCTGGATTTTCTTCAATTTTGTTTAGCATAATTTCACTAAATTGCAGTCGCCTATCTGGATCATCCTCCAATAAACCATGAATTAGCTGTGGTCAATAGGGTTTCAACCCAATTTGCGTTATGATTTGCCTAATAGAGGTTTGTAGTATGCTCAATTCCATAGAAGCTCTTCTGGTGGATATTTTTGGACTTTGAACATATGCTTTGGCAGCATGTTGCTTATTATCCTCTGTGCAGACTGTTTTGGGTAGACCAGTTTTAGGAGCATTAAGGATTGAACCAGTGCTTGTCACAGATTTTGTCACAGATATGGTAAATGGTTTGTCTTTTTGGAGCTGGAGTGGTAGATATGGTAAATGTTTCAACCCACTTTCTCCTTATGGTTTCAGAATTTTGAGATTCCCAATACTATTTTAACACCCATATTCTTTTATCTGTATTTAAATTATTTGAAATTATGGGTTCTCTTAGCAATCTGAAAAAAATTAAAACAGATAAAATTAAAACAAATTTAGTTATAAAATTGTAATTATATACCACAAATAACATAGTTGTAACATAGTTATAATAAACAATTACATTAATGTAACTAATACATGTTCACCTACTTTTGGGATAAACCTATTCCAAATGCTGTCCACCTACTTTTGGCTCACCCTGTATATATATATATTTATATATATATAATAGTAAAAGTGGCAAGACTGTCAGTAGAGAGTGTGATGAGATACCAAAAATTGAATAATTAATTGTTGGCTATATTAAACTAAATTCGTTACCATAAATCATAAATCAGATTCTAAAATAAAACAAAATGCATTAAGCAAGAACACATTAACGAATAAACAAAATATATTAATAAAATCAACTTAATAGTTAACAACAATGTGGCAGCTTAGCAGCCCACTCTGCAGCCATTACCTATCGCAATTCAAACAAACGGACAGCAAAATGGAGGAATCAAAGCGCCGCGCATTTTAAGTTTAAACGGGCATTCATTGCAGAAGTAAACAATCATTTATTGCAAAATTTCGAATCTTTATCAAGACATGATTATGTAAGATTTTACGACAGAGAGCTCAATGAAAACTTAGAGCATTAAATTAAGTTAAATTACAGAAGCCACGTAAAGAATTTTATAAAAACCTCAACAGTTTGTTTTGCCTTTTCGGCTCATCAGGAGGTGATTCTAAACACAGACAAAAAGTACATAGTTAAGATGATAAAATGCACGAAAAAAACTAATTAGTTAAGAGCCAAAAGTAATTATTAAACGAATTAAATAAAATTTAAAACACAGCTCAACAAAAAAATCTTTTTTTCTTTTTGCCAAAGATATTTTAGCAATTTGAGGGTATATTTAGGGCGCTGAATCCAAAACTGGCATTGGTTTTGCTTAATTGGCTCTAGTTTTTGAGATAACTATCGTTATTGAAATACGTTAGACGAAACATCTGCAAAATTTATTGTGCCAGGAAAGAACGTTGAATTACCATTTAGTCACATGTTAACACAATTATTTTGTAATTTACTCTTTCACCTTATTTAGCTATGTATTTAGCTATAAAACAGTATTACAAATGTGCAGGAACCCTTGGATAAATCATTTAATTATGTGAATATTGTTGGAAACGCTGCTTGCGCATGCATAGCTACGTTTTGGCGGGAAACCATACATCTTTTGGCCTACAGTAGCCTACTTACAAAAGCAGCCCTAACTGGTAAATTTGCTGCTGTTTGTCTTAATCTTAGGCTAATAGTCTGCTAAATTTGTTTGCTGGCATGTGCAGCCTATACAGTAATGAGGTAGCGATAAATTTTAATTGACTGCTGTTACAGCAAGTTTTAAACCCGGTTTATTTTTGTTTCAGTTAAGTTTGATTTGCTTTAATTAAGTTTTTCTTTTCTGCGAGCATTCCTTTTGTCATTAATTATCTTTAAGCACGTTTTATTCTTATTTATTGTAAGTTGTTATTGTATCACACGGAGAGAGAGAGATTGCATAGCTCTGGAAAAGTCTATGAATTTATAATTTTACTGTTTGAACGTCTAAAATATAGAATACTGTTTGAAATTGATACTGTTTGAATCTGTGTATTGTTTTCTTGTGTTTGGGGCAGGCGAGAGTCCAAATCAGTTAAATATCGTTCCACCGAAATCTTTAATTTAACAATCGTCATATAATTACCTGTCTTTATTTTTGTATCGTTTTTGTTCTGTTCCAATTATTAATACATTCATTTTAATTCATTGATGCATCATTTAACTATTGCCCAAAGACCAAAATCCCAGTAACAACTGCAATAAGTAATAAACTGTAAAAAATGAATTTACTTGACGTAAGTGCATTTGCGTATTTGTAGTTTATTCACATTACATATTGCATTGAAAGCTATGAGTTGCTCAAGAAGAAGCTGCTGTAATGACCCTAACAAGTTCTCTTACATTTGTGCAGAATACATTCTAAAAAGTCATAAATCTATTACCGATTTTGTATATAAGGCGTACCTTGCTTACTTTGGAGTTAAGCTTGACGACCAAGACAAGGGCACCACACGTTGTTTGCAAGACATGCATTGAACATCTACGAATGTGGGAAAATAGGAAAACAAAGAGCTTTAGGTTTGGTGTGCCAATGATATAGCGAGAACCCAAAAATTATTTTAATTACTGTTACTTTTGTATGATAGATTTTTAAAAATTTAATCAACACAAGAAAAAGTCTGCCACAATCTAGTCACTTACCAGATATATCAACCAACTGGAATGATGTCGTGAAAGTTTGGAAAGCTCCTGATAGTGGTGGTAGTCTTTATGAAGGAAGTTCTACTATACCAATTTAGTCAAGAAGAGCTCAGTGATCTTATAAGGGATCTTAATCTATCCAAAAATGCTTCAGAAATATCGGCATCGAGGCTTAAAGACAAAAATAACCTTAGTGCAGGAACGAAAGTAACATTTTACCACACTAGAGAAAAGGAGCTTTTGCCTTATTTCTGTCTGGAAGACGGGCTTGTATACTGTAAAGATGTTGAAGGCCTTCTTCTGAATATGGGAGTACCGGAATACAGATATCAAGACTGGAGACTGTTTATCGACAGTTCTAAGCGAAGTTTAAAATGCGTTTTGTTACATAATGGAAACCAGTACGCCTCGGTTCCGATTGGCCACTCAACAAAACTCAAAGAAGAATATAACAATATTAAATAAGTATCGGAAAAACTTAAGCATCATGAGCACCAGTGGTTAATATGCGTTAATCTCAAAATGATAAATTTTCTACTTGGTCAACAGAGTGGATACACCAAATATCCTTGTTTTATGTGTTTGTGGAACAGCCGTGCTCGCGATGTCCACTGGGAGAAGGAGTGGCTTCCGAGGATTGATATGACAGTTAATGAAACCAATATCATCAATGAGCCTCTTGTCCCTAGAGACAAAATTATTATTCCTCCACTCCACATCAAACTGGGGTTAATGAAACAGTTTGTGAAGGCACTTCTAGTTGATGGTTGTTGTTTTAATTACATATGCAATTTTTTCCAGGAATAAGTAACAAAAAAATTAAAGCAGGGGTGTTTGATAGTGGGCAACACCAAGGCAGACAACAATAAAGAATTGATCGAGAATATGCTTTTTAATTTCAAAAATTTAGGAGTGAAAATAAGCATCAAAGTTTATTATTTATTTTGCCATTGGGATAGATTTCCAGAAAATCTTGGACTTAAGCGAAGAGCAAGGGGAAAGATTCCATCAGGTCATTAAGGTTATGGAAGAAAGATACCACGGAAGGTAAGATACCCATATGATGGCCGATTACTGTTGGAATCTTCAGCGCCATTGTCCACTTGCCTCTCTCATAAGAAAATCTTACAAAAAACGATTTGCTTCTATTGATTGATTTGTTACCTTGCAATGCTTTTCAACTCTAGAGCACACTTTATTGCATTTAAGGATATGTATTTTAAAACTTCGTAGTTTTGTGCTTTGCGTTTATTGTTATGTTTTAGTTGCTATGTACATTTGATAAAGTTTAACGAATTTGGTTATTAAAACTTTACGCATTAATATCAACTTTTGAATATTTTCAAACAAAAATCTGCTACTTTTTGGCAAAAGAGAGCAATAATGCTCAAATATTTTGGTGAAATAATGCTTCATACTTTGAGTATTTGCAATAGATACTTAACATTGCAAAACATCAAACATAAAACAAAGTGAGATGAGTTTCCAAGCACAGTATAAGCTTCAACTACTAACATTGTTGTATTTACAGTTCTAGCTGTGACGTAAATTACAAAAATATAATTATCTCAAAAACTAGAGCCAATTCAGCAAAACTAACGCCAGTTTTGGATTCAGCGCACCAAATACATCCTAAAATCGCTAAAATATCTTTGGCAAAAAATTGTGTGTTGAGCTGTGTAATTATTGAGTAAATTTTCGAGTAAACAAGCTAAGAAATTTAAAATTTTAAATTCCAAATTTTGTAAGCAAGCTAAGCATTATTATCTACGTATCTGACGCTGCAAGAACTGACTGGCAATCAAATTTACAGATGCACGATAGGTAGTGGGAGAGAAAGAGCATTGTAAAAGAAGAAAGTAGCAAGGCATGAACAGACAGCAAGGAAATGGCTATAGAGGAGATCAGGGAGGTACAGGAATAGATATAGTGGAACACAACAACAATGGGCAAGCACGGCATAAACGGGGTGGGGGTTAGGGAATTGCAATTTTAAAAATTTAAAAATCAAAAATTCAAATTAAGAATACAGTTTAAAAAATTTTTTAAATATTAAATCAGGCTAGACTTTCTTTAAATTTGTTTTGGTGTTGGCATTTGGAGACAAACTTGGATTGCTTGTTCAAGAGCATGTGCTGGTTGGTTTGCAAGATGGCGAGCTTCTCTGCTAGGCATAGATTGCAAGCAAATTGACCAAGTTATTCAGGGTTCGGTTCCTTTGTCATTGTATTTCCATACTGTTTTGGAAAGTTCTGTAGCGTTTGCTTTGTCTCAGTGATTAAAGGATTGTTGGTGGTTGTAAAAACAGGTCTGAATTTAGTTTTACAGCAACCAAAATAATGTTGGGTGGGTGAGTTGGTAGTACTGATGGATGCTTTGTAGATGATGGACTTTGCTTAGCACTTTCCAATGCATGGGCAGTCAGGAAGGTTCTGCAGTTGCATGGTAAATCTTTGTTGTTGGTGTGAGGGTGCAGGAGTTTCTTATTGTGGTTGTTGATGATGCTCATCATGTTTGGCATACAACTGTAGCTTAACTATACATTGAATTTATTAAATATTTTGTGGAGTTTGTGGTGTGCGGGGAAGTGTTTTTTTTTTATAAGATTGAGAAATGCTTTTCCTATGTTGGTCTGTACTTCTTTGTTGTAGGGAGGGTTGAACCAGATAATGTTTCTTTTTAGTTATGCATTTGTTTCTCTGTTCGTTGTTTTTCAATTCTACTGAAGGTGCTTTGTTGTATTTCATGCTGACTTTGTAACCACTGTTCTTTAGAGCTTTGTCATATAAAGGAGATGCTTGGTTGAATGAGTCTTGATTGTGTGACAATTTTGTGATCCTGTCGTTGATTTGCTTTTTAGTTAATTGTATTTTAAATTTCTTAGCTTGTTTACTTAAATTTACTCGATTTTTATTTGTAATTATTTTTAAATTTTATTTTATTCATTTAATAATTACTTTTGGTTCTAAACTGATTAGTTTTTTTCATGCGTGTTATCATCTTAACTATGTACTTTTCGTCTGTATTTAGAATTACCTCCTGATGACCCGAAAAGGTGAAACAGACTGTTGAAGTTTTAATAAAATTCTTTACGTGGCTTCTGTAATTTAACTACCGTATATACTTGCCGATAGGTCGCACCACCGTATAGATCACACTATTAGTTTTGTGTTAAAAAAGTTTAATTTAGAGTTGACTCGCACATAAGTCGCACTGAAAATCTAGGGATTTAAAAGGCCCTTTCCCTAGCTTTTTTGCACAAATAACTTCCTTTTTCGTTTTTTTTGTAGGGCTTAATATAATCAAAAAATGTTTAAATATATCATTGCCAGTACATTCAGACCCCTAACCCTGTTTGAGAAATGACAAAAATATATACACACATAAATTTGTTAAAAAAATTTATTTGAAAACTTTACAATTTACTGGAAACGTCAATTAGCTGGTGAAAATTAAAATAAAGTTTTAATCAGATTTGAATCCTTCAAATTCTTGACTTTCATCGTCACTCTCAAAGAGCTGCCTCATTTGCTCATCACTTACAAGGTCATCAACCCCATAATCATAATAGTCATTCAGTTCATCATCATCATTAGTTTCATCTTGAGGATCAATGGGATCAGCAAGTGCTGTACTGGGAGCCATCAAATCTTCATACAAAATGTCATCTTCTGTGCCATCCATTGCATTGGAAATACCACATTTCTTAAATGATCTTATAATGATGTCATCAGAAATGCTCTCCCAAGCCTCCTTCACCCACTGCACTACTAAGCTTAGCCCAGGCCTCTTCATCGCCCCACTTTTCGTGAACTCCTTCTCACCAGATACCATCCAGGTGTTCCACAATTTTCGCAGATAAGTCTTAAAAGGTTTATTAATTGATACGTCAAGAGGTTGCAAAACAGAGGTGCACCCACCTGGAATTACTGCTTGTCTGGTTCTGCACTCCTTCAACTTTTCCTTAACAGAATCACAGCAATGGGCCCTGAACATATCCCAGACCAATAAACTTCTGGGTTTCAGCAAACCACCTGGTCTTCTCATGAACACTTCATCTAACCAAACTTTTATTAGAGCTTCATCTATCCATCCTTTTGGGTGAACTTTAACAACAACACCTGGTGGAAAAGTCTCCTTTGGCATGTTCTTCCACTTAAAGATAACCATTGGACGAATTTTTTTTCCATCAGCTTGGCAAGCAAGCACAACAGTAAAATATTGCCTTTCGTGCACTGTGGTTTTCACTGACACAGTTTTACTTCCTACTTTATCGACTGTTGTATTTCCAGGCATCTCAAAATATATAGGCGTTTCGTCCATGTTGATAATGTTTTTTAAGGCAAAATCCAACCTTTTCCCCTCCTTTATCACAAATGCGAAAAAATTGTGCACTTTCTCATCAATATCCTTGGGCAGCTTCTGAGCAATATGCGTTTTTTGTCTTAATGTCAACCTGCTCCGGTCCATGAACCTAGTACACCAACCTGCTGATGCCTTAAAGTTTGAAAAATTGTACTTCGGTGCTATCTGAAGGGCCCTGGCCCTTATGGCTAGTCTTGTCACTATTAGTCCATTACTTAGGTCCAACACCCACTCACTCAGTTCATTTTCCATATCCTTGTATGGGGTTACACCATACCTCCCAGCCCTTTTACTTTTGGGCATCGTTTTTAATTGATCTTTCTGTTTTCTCCAACCTCTGACCACCTTTTCAGATACACCAAACTCTCTTTCTGCTCCCCTGTTTCCGTGTTCTTCTGCATAGTCCACTACTTTTAACTTGAAGCCTGCTTCATAACTCTTTCTTTTGCCAGTACTCATTTTAAAGGCTTTTTTTTTAAATGTACCGGTTATCTGTAGATCTATGATTTAATTCAAATATAGGCCTCTTTTGTCCTCTTTTATGCACCAGTGCATTTATTGTAATGGTGCACGTGCAGAAGACAAAGTGGTTTGTTTGCGTAAGCAGTAATTACTGGTGCATGACTTTGTGCAATTGGCTGTTTTGGTATGTGCATGCATGAGCGCATGCACCTGTATTCGTTGTTTGCGTTATACTTGAATAAATACGTTATATCCGCCCAATAAGCCGACCCCAGAAAATTAGGTTGAAAACGTAGGTCCAGAAAATCGGCTTATTAGCCGGAAAATACGGTACTTGCAATAGCTGAAAACTTTCAATTTTGTTCCAACTCGGTGGCGATTTGCACTTATGTCGAGCAGATAGGTCGCACCTATATTTTTTAAAAAAAATATAAGAAAAAAGTTGCAACCTATCCGCGAGTATATATGGTATATATATTAATGAAAACACTAAAGTAGAATAAAAATTAAAAATCCACAACAGCCTGTTTTGCCAAAGATGGCTCATCAAGTGGAATCCGTGAAGTAATAAAAAAATGTAGAATATGAAAATATTTAAGAAATATTAAACTATATCAAAAAAATATCAATACCAAAGATATTATTTTATTAACTGACACTTCTAGTATCCACTAAAACAAAGAGCCTCTGAGAAATCACTGACAGTTACACACGCAAGTCATCTGAGTCCGTGCTGAGCATAAAAAATATGGTCTGATTGAAAACAACAAGAACACACAATAACACTGCATAAAAATGTCATACTGTAGAAATAACAAAGAAACAAACAGATAAAAGTTGGACACAATGAAGTTATTTCTGGTTTGTTAAAGCCATATCCTCACTGCTTTACTGCCGCAGGACTAGTAACTTAGCCCTGCCTATCCTTTGACCAGTCACTTGACAATCTTAATATTTACTCAATTTTATTCCGATGTAAAGTTAAAGTTAATTCACTGTTTCACCTTTCATGCCAAATGTACGTATCGGAGAAAATCTTCTCAATCAACTAGACAAAGAATTTCAACACAAATTTACTCCAGCCTTCTTGCTGTGACAACCAAATCAAGAAAAGGCAGATGAAAGTGAAACGTCATTTATATAAGCATCGAGGCCATGTGTTCCATGGTCCACTAATTTCCAATGGAGTGTATTAAACAAATAAAACAAAGGACACAAGCGATTGGCGGAACGGAAGTAAGGTTTGGTCAGGTGACACAGAAAAGAAGTGGGAAGAATAAGTCAAAAAGATTTAACAAAAATTGCATAATTTAAATTTGTTTGCATGACGACATTTTTCGTTAAGTTCCATTCTTTTGTTGAGAATTGAGTTTGCATTCGCCTGTAAGATTGTAAGCTTTTCAGTGAGGCATAGATTGCAAGATTTTGCCCCCTGGTTGGTATGGGGCTGTGTGAGTCCTGATGCTCCATTTTATGCAGATTTTTTTTTCTGTGTCCTTGGCCTGCCAGAAAGCTTTGGAGAGTTGATGGCATTACTCTTCCTTCAGTATTTAAAGCTTTGGTTATGGTTGTAGAAACAAGCTTTGAACTCTGTTTCACAACAACCATAATAATTATTGGCAGCATTTGTCTGGGAGTCTGTGAGATATCAAAAAATCTGTGAGATGTCAAAAAAATGGTGTCTGTGAGATGTCAAAAGACAGGAATTTTGATTTCTCCTTGCTGGGGAAGTTATAAAACCATGAAATCACAGCTGTAGTATTATGCCATTGCTGCAGACCTGTTGATTGATGAATTGAAATGTTGATATTATCTAGAATTTGTTTGCTAACTTTCCCAAGGTTTGATTTGGTTGGGTTTATGAGTCTACATTTGTGGTTGGTGGAAAAGTTTGGCTTATGGTCGTTCAAAGTTATAAATGCTGGTTTTTCTGGTAATTGCTCAATACGGTTGTCTAATTTAAGATTTTTGCCAGTTATTTAGCTTTCAAATTGATTTGTCTTATGATGTTCCCATTGGATTTCCAGTATTTGATTGTGATGTTATCCTGCAGCAATGTCTCGTAGTTGTTAATTTCAACCTTAGAAAGATTTGTAGTTTGGTCAACAGGGATAAGCAGATTTGGCAACAAATTAATGGTTTTGACATTGCAGGCAAGTTTATTTTGAAAGGGATTGGAACTTTACGAAAAGAAACTGATCAGGCCATGCAATAAAGGTCGGCTTCAAAATCTGTAAGATCATTGCTTTGGGGTGGGGTTCTTTCTGATTTAAAACTGTAGTTGTTATTGTCTTCATCTTGTGCATGCTCATTATGTATATATACATATATATAATTAATTTTCAGACCACAAAATTTTTAAATTTAATAGTAATTTTATTTTTATTTGCCTCAACAGACTGTTTTGCCTGCCTAGGCTCATCAGGGGTGGTTAGAAATCTGAAAAAACAATAAATAAATAAAAATACAGTTTAAACAAAGCGCTTGAATGCTAGCAAGAAGCGTAAAACAACAAGAGAAAAACTACAGTTGTAATATTGATCTATAATTTTTTTATGTGGCTTGCTCTATTGTTTGAAAATGATGGGTAAATTTTAAAAGTTTGCATTAAAAATGTGTTAAAATTAGATTAAATAGTCTGCACTGGGAAATGCAATAAAAAGATGCTTAAGAAATGCATTCAAAGTTGGCAATTATCAGGGTATGAATTGAAATTAAAATAGTGAATTTTTTGGATCAAGTCCCTTTTTTCCCCCACGTGGGGAAATTTATGGACTTGTTCATGCAGTATAAGCTGTGGGGAAAAAAAAGAACTTGAAAATGCAATTGGGAAAAAAGGGACATGATCCAATTTTTTTTACAGGGATAATTTTAAAGTATTTTTAGTTCGATAAGTATGTAGTGGAGCAATGGATTATTTTATTTGCTGATCAAGAAAGTGGATAAGGGTGAGGTGTAAAAATAAGGTAAACCAAGTGTGTAAATACAGTAACTAACTGCCAGCGTAATTGAACTTTAATTTACTTTGATGTCAACATTTTGAGACCAACTCCAAGCATTTATTCAGTAATTTTTTTGGGCTGGTCTGAAATATTTGTAATTTTTTTGATAAACTTATGTTGCATGTTTTTGAAGCACATTGGTATTGAGTTGTGTGTTGTACGATTTTCCATCTTATTTCTGGCAATATTAATTTCCAAACAGCTTTTGATAGTTCAGTGGAGTTAATTTTTCTATTGTCTTTAAAGGATTGGTTATGGTTATTATATTGGAGTTTAAATGATATTTCACAGATGCCATAATAAAATTTGTCAGTTTCACCAGTTTTCAGGGAGGCTTTGTAAACTATGGAGTGTTTGCAACATTTTCCATTAAGTGGGCAATTTTTATCTGATTTACAGTTGCATTGTTTGGCGTCTACTTTGTTGTCCAAGTTGTTCAGGTGTAAAATGTTTTGCTTATAATAGCTTTCACATTTGGCATGCAACTACAGCTCAGTTTTGTTTTGTTTTTGTTAAAAATTTTGTGGTATTTGTTGCTGGTTGGAAAATGTTTATTGAGGAGAGTAAAAAATTCTTTTGCCAATGTTAGTGTTGACTTCTTTATTAAAAGGGGGGTTAAACCAAATAATCTTTCTTATTCTGTTTCTTTATCAGTTTTTTTGAGGTTGAGCTGATCTGGTTTTTTTTTGGTTTTTCTTTTGCATAGGTTAATTTTTTTCTGTATCTGCTTTTTTCAAGGACTAATTGATATTCTGAGATTGTTTTATTAAATTCTTGTGATCTGTATGAATTTTTTGATAAGCGTGATGAGATCATTTTAGTCAATTGTTTTTTTATATTGGGAGGGTGATTCAATTTTGCATTGATATAAAGGGATATGTCTCTGGGTTTGTAGTATGGCCAGTATATACCTGTAATTAAATTTAGGGTGATATCTAAAAAGTCAGTTTGTAAAATATTATCTCTGCCCATCGTATGAACCCATTGTTATGTCAAAAAGGGTGCAGTTTTTCTTTGTCCATGCACTGTCATTGCCAAATAGTACAGATTTTTTGCAGTGCATAATGAGGTTGGTTGTGTCATCATCAATATTGACATACCATATTTTCTTGAATAGAAGCCACCCTCGAATAGAAACCACACAAATTGATTTTAAAAAAATAATAGAAGCTGCCCTTGAATAGAAGCCACAAAGGACAAAACCACTTCTTTATTGACACAAGAAAACAAAGCTAAAAAAAAAGCAGTTGTCAGATTGCAGTAGTGATTGGATAGTGTGTAAAAACTTTTAGACAAAAGAGAGCCCAGATTTTGATGCTACTTAGTAATTAACACTTCTTCCATTTGGTTTTGTTGATTGCTTTACACAGACGCAACAGGAATAGCAGCTGTCGGATTAACGGTAGGGTAGCATGTGATGACCTTGTTTACAGTATGAGTGTTTCGCAAAAGAGACAATAGAATTGCATCTGATTTACTGTTTCTGTTTTTCTGTCGCTTATGGTAGATTATCTTGAATGCTCACTGGACACTAATTTGAAGACAAAAACATTCATATAAAAAAAATAGAAGCTGCCCTCGAATAAAAACCACACAATATGTTCAAAAATAAAAAATAGTAGCTTGGCTTCTATTCAAGAAAATACGGTATTCTTTTGCAAAGTTAATAGATTTTTTTAGTAAAACTTTGGTTATGGATGAGTAAAATTCAATAATGTCAAACTTTACAAATTTGCAGTTGTATTTTTTTGGTATGTTTTTGAACCAAGATATTACTTCAGAAGTATTTCTTTATTGATGAAGGTTTGTTTTAGAGCAAATTATGGTACCTTATTTTATTTAAACATTTTTTACTGATCATTCCAATTTCCGATTTTGCGGGGTTGATAAGGCAGCATTTTGGATTAACAAAATCAGGTTTGTGGTCTTTAACCCCAGAGAACCCACGCTATTATTCAATTGCAGAAAAAATATGATTTTCATATATTTTACTACTTTTGTCATCTAAAGTTTCAGACTATTTTCAAAATTTGCCTTGGGGCTCATTTTTATTGTTTTTGGGGATGTGACATATATGTCACATTGGGCATTTATGTATATTTTAGCAACAAAATTGTGAAATTTATGTAAACTTTATTTGACAAAATAACACAAGATAAAATAAAACAAAAAGCATTTTTTATGATTATAGACAGTTATTTCAGACTCTGACCATACAAAAAATAGTAAAATAGCACAATCTTAAAATATGTTTTATGACATATGTAAATTTAATTATGAAAATTGACAAAACAGTTTCTTCCCTCAACAAAACACAATCTTACATTACATTTGGAGCAAACTGTATTTGTATTGTTTATTTTACATAGTCTGCACCTTCCTCTTTTATCAGATTTTTTTGGCCAGTGTGCAAACTTATCTTTCCTAACATCTGCACATGGTAAATTAGAAACTTTTCGTTTGCTAAGAGGAACTGGAGATTCAGAAAGTTTGCCACGCTTTCTTTCAGTCTTTACCAAGATCAAAGATGACGCGACTTGAGCTTGGAAACGACGTTGAGATAAAACTTTTTTTACCGGAAACCCCAGTATTTGGTAGTGTCTTTTGTATAGCAGCCAGCTGTTTACGAGTGCAACACAAAGGAAGTGCCAGAACAAATAAATGTACCATTGTCGAGATCGCATTTTGAATCTGTATTTGGCAAGAAATGAGTCCAACATATCTATCCCACCCATACATTCGTTGTATTTTCCCACTATTGATGGCATTGGCACCAGTATTTGCTGTTTCTTTTTTTTGTCCCACCTTTTGGTAGTTTGTTGGGGTTTAACACATGTTTGAGTGGAAAGAAGAGTTACAGCTCTGTTATCATACCACCAAACAGCAGCAATGTTGTGTTCATCTTCCACACGGTAGTCGAATGAACCTCTTTCTTTTGAAGTTCTTTCTCACTTAGCAGGTAACAGTTTTGAAGACGATTTGGCCTAACTGTACCTGTGTACAGGATACCGTCAGCGTTGAGCTTTTCTAAAAGAGGAAGACTTGTAAATAGGTTGTCGGCATATATTTTGTAGTTTTTTTTTTTCTCTAAAGTAGAGGTTAGTTTTATGACAACATCTCCACCTTGACCAAGTTGGGTACGTTCTCCATCACCTCCTTGGTATACATCAAAGTCATATAGCATACCACTGATTCCAGCTCTACCCCATATTTTGAATCCCCATGGATGAGGTTTGCTTTTGATGTATTGTCTTATGGGGCTTCTCTGTCCTCTGTATTGACACATCATCTCATCAATTGAGCAATATTCTTCTGGAGTCACTTTCAAACAATTTTCTCCTATTCCAGTTAACCATGGTCTGATCTTCCAAAGTTTATCTTTTTTGTCTTCATCTGAAACTCTTGTGTTGTCAACAAAGTGAAGTAGATTCAACAATTGCTGAAATCTATTTCATGGCATCACACTGCTTACAAGTTCATATTTAGTGTCAATTTCCCAATATTGTCTTACACCACTCATACGGACTAGCCCCATACAGAAAAACATACCAATGACTTGTTCAATTTCTTTTTCATTAGTTTTTATATTTGTCCCAGATTTTTGCACACTGTAAAGATTTGTATTTTCGACAAGGTTGTTAATCATCTCTAAAGTTACAAACTGTTGAAAGTATTTATATGGAGATTTTAGATTTTGATTATCAGGAGGCTGTATTGTGGAACCAGAAAAAGTAGAATTGGGTGCAATAAAAGCTTTCTTTTTCCAACGATAGGGTCTTCTGGCTCTGTTTGAAGAACTGCTAGTACTTGGAGCAGCCTGCTAAAGGAGTTGGGATAAAGTTTCATTCTCACTATCATCACTGTTGTCTTCATCAAGGGTCTGAAATAATTACAAAAATACATACTTAGAGATAACAATTAGATAACTTACTTCAGCAAAAGTACATGCATAAAAAATAAAATAAAAAATAAAATATTCTGATAGTTTATCTAGGAATTTTCTCAAAAAGCTGAAATTTGATTGTATACATAATAACTTAGCTTGGCATTACTAAAAATTTTATGCAGTAATTTTTGAAATTGCTATTAGAAAAATATGGCATTAATTCAACCAGGTATACCTGAAAACTTTGTTGCCAATCATCATCTGAGTCACTATTTTCTCCAAAATCTTCAACTTCACTTTCCCAGCCACTTATTTGATCCAAAATATATTCTTTACTTACATGGAAACAAAAGGCCATCGTCAATAAGTCCACCTAAATTTACTTTATATTTTCAAATCAAAAAGATAATAGCTAAATACAAAAATATTTATCTAATTATCACATGAACTAACAAATTATTCCAAATACCCTTGAGGTAACAAGTGTTTATCAAAATTTTAGTGATTCATTTTTTCATTGATGTATACATATTATACTGACCAACTACCAAATATTGTTATCAAAATATACTATTAACTAACTATTGAGCCCAGGCATAAATTTCCTTTGAAGTTATATCATATATAATTTAGTCACATTCTCCAAAACATTACATCAGATCTTTATCAAAATAAAGTATTTTTATGACTAACTGTAAAACATACACGATAACTAATTATCACATAACCAAATAAATATTATAACTAAAATGTTTACCTATCAATACTTTAGTTACACTATCTTAAAATTTAAGCACAAAAAGCTTTACAATTGCTGATAATAAAATTTTTCATCAAAGCGTAAAAAGTACTGTTAAAGACCCGATGTGACACCAGTGTAACAATAAAACATTTATTAATAAAAAAATTGAAAGAAATCAAATATTTTTTAAAAATTGAATTGAAACTAAAGATTATTTATTTGTAAACAATATCAAAACATTTAAAAGTTGTAAACTTACCATTAACCAACTGAAATTTTTTTATAATTTTCTTCACTTTCAACAGTTCCGATAATCGTAAAACCAGTAATTTTTGAAGAAGAACTGTAGTCATATGACTTTATAAAACCAATAAAATTCAGTTTAGAATTGTTACACGAGGATCACAGTGAGTGTTGCCAATTGTTTTGATTCAAAAAAATTAAAATTCTGAGAGTTAGAAACTTTTAAAGTTTATGTGACACATATGTCACAGAGGGCTCTCTGGGGTTAAGAGTGATGAATGCTTTTTGAGTTGGAAACATTCAATGTGGTCATCAAGTTTGAGTTTGCTGGCTGTTGCTTTAGCTTCTTTGTCAATTTTTGCAACTGTTAAATCTTCTGTTTTTTGGTAGGTTGCTTTAATGTTGTCCCAGATTAGTTTTTTGTAGTTGTCGATTTCAATGCCATATAGATTTGTTGTTTTATCAGCAGGGATGATTATGTTTTGTGAAGAATTTAACAATGCTATGTCTTTTACTAAATGTTTTTGAAAGTTGTTTGTAACTTTACATATCGTAAGTTGCAAATCAATTCATAAAGATCGTTTTCAAACCAGATTAAGTTATTGTTTGGTGGCGGTGTTTTTTCACTTCTAAATCCATATGTGTTAAGTGGCTCCTCATCTTGGTTTAATTGTTTCTTGTCAAAATAAAACACTTTCCACTGCAATTGTTTAATTATTTCTTGTCGAAATACAGGGTGGGGCATAAAAATGAATGTTACGATATAATAAAATTTTTATTTTGCATGTTTACTTGGATGTATTATTTAAAAACATTAATAAAAAGCAAAAAATACAATTTTATTCAAAATGGCCCCCATTGCATTCGATTACTGCCTCCAATCTCTTGCGAACTCTTTCTGACGTGGCACATAGCTGTTCTTGTGGAATTTCATTCCATGCTCGACATAGTGAGCGCTTTAAGTCATCAACAGTGTGATGAATTTTTTTACAGGCCTTGCTTTCGAGGATAGGCCACACCGAAAAATCCATGAAATTAAGATCTGGGGAGCATGGAGGCCACATTTCTTTGGACCAAAAATTTGGAATATGGTCTCTACACCAATTTTGGGTGATGTTCAAAGTGTGTGTAATGTTGCGCCAGCTTGTTGGAATGTCCACCAAGTGTCCGTTGATTTTTGCATCTTGATTGACAAAAGTTAGTGGGGACCTCCAGGATTTTGAAACGGCGGCCCAGACCATTACAGAAACTGGCTTTATGGTTTGGTGGACAGTTTTTTGATCACAAGGAATGTCTTTGATACTTCTTCCAATTATTCTGTCATTTCTTCAACTATGAGCCATTTCTACTGTGAAGATTTTCTCATTGGACCAAACAATTTCACCAGCTATGCCAGATCTAAATTTCTTGAGCAAAATTTTGCTTCTCAAGCCTTTTTTGCTTCACTGCTGCAGATAAGGCTTGCCTCTTTTGAAGTGTGAAAGAGGACATTTTAAGGTCTTCATGGACAAGTCGTTTCATGGTTCTTGGACTCATTTCTGATGTCTTCACTAGCCTTCTAATCAATCTTTTTGGATTTGCGATGCATGAATTTATTAATAAAATCAGTCAACTTTCAATTTATTATAGCAAATAAAAGTAAAAATTTAAAAACCAACTGTATCATTATGAAAAATCGGTTTTGACCTATAAAGGTTATCATCAGTTTCTGTAAAAAAATTAATTAAAATAGATTACCATATATTTGACAAGACATTTTGAAAATTCTACTCATACTATACGGGTCCTGACTCAATGACACAAAGTGAAGCTTTCAATAAAAACTAAGAGCTAAACAACACGATAACTGACATAATGATTATGGATTACGTAACAATGAAGAAAACGTACAGTGTAAAACTTGTAGTGAAATTAAAACCGCAAACTCCCGCTAAGATTCAAAGTGTTGACTGAAAAGATTAGCAAAACTGTTGTGGTTTAACTGTGTATAGTAAAGGATAAACGGGTTTAAAATTCAATCGCAATTATAAGACAAAAAAATTCTATTAATATTAATTTTAGCATTCAAATTATTAATCCATTTATTTTCACACCAATCTAATAAAGTTTTATCTGGTTGTTCTACAAACATGACCATGTAGCATTCAGTAATGTCAGGTTTACCATTAAAAGCATCAAAATGAAATGTATAAAAATGTTTAAGGAGGGCAGCTCGGTCATTGTTATCCTTAACGTTAAATTTGTTCCAGAATGAGCAGTGGTTATTCCATCGGATTATTCTCTAACCAAGAAAAGAAACTAAAACCGAAAGCAGCTATTGTATATAAAAACCCACCCACATTAGCTACTAAATTAACGAATTACAAAAAATTATCACAGATTCTTCCTAATACGGATAACCGAGGTTCATACCCATGTGGAAAATGTGCTTTATATGGAAATTTTAAAAACTATAAAAATATGGTTAAAACAGTTGATTATATTACTTCGCACTCAAATAGCAAAAAATTTAATTTAAAACAACATTTTACTTGCAAAAATTATGGTATTTACGTCGCAGAATGTAAATTTTGTAAAATGCAATACATAGGACAAACTAAAAACAAATTTTCTACCCGATGGAATAACCACCGCTCAATCTGGAACAAACTTAACGTTAAGGATAACAATGACCGAGCTGCCCTCCTTAAACATTTTTATACATTTCATTTTAATGCTTTTAATGGTAAACCTGACATCACTGAATGCTACATGGTCATATTTGTAGAACAACCAGATAAAACTTTATTAGATTGGTGTGAAAATAAATGGATTAATAATTTGAATGCTAAAATTAATATTAATAGAATTTTTTTGTCTTATAATTGCGATTGAATTTTAAACCCGTTTATCCTTTACTATACACAGTTAAACCACAACAGTTTTGCTAATCTTTTCAGTCAACACTTTGAATCTTAGCGGGAGTTTGCGGTTTTAATTTCACTACAAGTTTTACACTGTACGTTTTCTTCATTGTTATGTAATCCATAATCATTATGTCAGTTATCGTGTTGTTTAGCTCTTAGTTTTTATTGAAAGCTTCACTTTGTGTCATTGAGTCAGGACCTGTATAGCATGAGTAGAATTTTCAAAATGTCTTGTCAAATATATGGTAATCTATTTTAATTAATTTTTTTACAGAAACTGATGATGACCTTTATAGGTCGAAATCAATTTTTCATAATGATACAGTTGGTTTTTAAATTTTAACTTTTATTTGCTATAATAGATTGAAAGTTGACTGATTTTATTAATAAATTCATGCATTGCAATTTGATCAATTAAATAAAATCGTCAATGTAACTTTACTGAAAGAAGGGTAATAGATTTCTGATAAAAAAACTTTAACATCTTTTTGGATTTCTAATTTTTTCTTGAATGCATTTGATCATCAGTTTTGACCACTGGGAATGTGGTCTGCCACTTCTAGGGCAATCAGAAAGATCACCCCTTTCATTAAACTGCTTTAGTCTTTTCCAAACAGTCAATCTCCCAATTGAAAGTGTCTTCGCAATATTGGAGTTAGACTTTTCAGCATGGTGTAATGCAACTATAGCTGCTCTATTTTCTGTCATTTTTAAAATAGCTAAAAAATTTCCAAAAATTTTTAAAAATGTGACAATAGAGTATCTTATCAAATCTATAAACTATGAAATTTTGAAAAATAACAAGTATTCTGAAGAGAAAATTAATACTGAAAATTTGTTTCCATACTTATGTCCCACCCTGTATATATACTGTATATCAGTGGTTCTCAAACTTTTTACAGTCTGGGCGCACTTACGATACCGTACAATGGGGTGAATAGGAACACTTTTTACTGATTTTTTAACGTCATTTTTAAAATACGGAAGAGAGGAATAATGTTGATATGTTACGTTATTTGGAATCGCACTCGCAAGAGATGTAAATGGAAAAAAAGTTTTTTTTTTTTAGTTTTGGTGTTATTTACGAAAATGTCGTGAACATATTGATAAGAAAGAAACCGTATTTTTAATATACCCCAGTCAGAAGGTAAATAGGAACAACTTTAGTCATGCAGCTTTTCGTTGAAGCAACAATAATTGCACGGGGGCGCAAAAATAAAGCAAATAAATACAATTGCAACGAAATTTTAATGTTTAAAACAATAAACAATCAAAGTCAAAATAGAGTTTAAATGTCCATGTCATGTTCACGAATGCCCCCAGATCTCATCCAGTTCTGGTACAGAAAAAGCTCCTCTTTTTCTTAGCACCGGAGGAGCAATTTTTTGTTTAATGTCAGAAAACGGGTATTGCATAACGCCTTCATGTTGAGGCCACCTCCAATTAAAACCACTTCTGGTCATAGACTTTATCACGCAGCCATCTTCCTCTACAGACACAATTTGCCCTGGAAAAAATTCACCTTCGTAGATGAACTTTACAAAATTCCCTATGGAAAAATTGGAATCTTCTTCATCGCCGGGACTGTTATTTTCTATTGGGTCATTTTCTTCAAAGCACGCTTCACCAGATGTTGATGGAAAATCAGCCAAACCAACACTCTTTCCTGGCTCCACTTGCAGCTTTTTTTTTCTCTGGACTTTTGGTTTTGCGCTGCTGGTATCTCCATAACGCATTTCTTTCAATATTGAAACTAAGCTGCTATCCATCGCAGAAGTAGAATCGACTGCAAGTTCATCGTGTACCGGTACCGGTGCTGTGGAATCATGAGGAAGCATTGCAAGTGGCTTCCTCACATTCAATGGAAACAAACCACATTTTTCGAAACCTGCTTTTATGTTGGAGGCAGCATTGGTGTACACTTCTTTGTACAAGGATTTGAGCAGTAATGGGAACGAGTCTTTCACAAGACTGCATGGCTTTCCACGACAGCTTCTTTTCTTGTCCTCTAGAAATTTTCTCCATGCCTTTTTGATTGGACGAAAAAACGAAACGTCTAGAGGTTGCAAAATGTGTGTAGAGTTTGGCAGCAAAAAAACGAACAAGATTTGGTTCAATTCACATTTTCTAACCATTTCCACAGATAAGTGAGAGCTAAGGTTGTCGCCGATCAATACTTTTTTCCCTTCTAGCTTTGAGAAGTAAGGTAATGCGATTGTCTCAAACCAATCCTCGAATGTCGGCATTTCAAACCAGCCAGATGCTGATCGATTGTACCTTGTTCCTGGAGGACCACCAACTGTCCATGCATCGTATAAATGTGTAGCCTTGTAGCAGACATACGGAGGAAGCAGAGTTCCATCGGCGCAACCTGCAAACATGACCGAAATGGACGACTTGCTAAAGTCCATCACCCGTTCCGAGTAGTTAATTCCTCTTTTCGAAATCACTTTTTTTCTTCCCGGGTCATCCTGCAGTTCATGATGTTAGATGGAGGAACACCATCTAAAGTTTCAGCAAGATTGGCAATGAACTCCTTTATAGTTGATGACGACAACGATGCTCTAGACGGTTTAATGTTTTGGCAAATTCTATGAGAAATGATATTCTCATTTCTCTTCACAAAAGAATTCACCCAGTCTTTACTTGGTGTATTGTTTGTGAATCTCGAAAGGGTCAAGCCATGTTTGTCAAGGTATCCTTTAACTAGGTACCGTACATCGTTGTTGTCTAGCGGGAACCCCCAAGATGCACAAGTTGCAATTCTTTGGGCCATAAATTCCTCTGTCTTTTTTTAGTGCAGTTTGCCCCCCCTGGGATTTCATGCGTGGGTTTTGTGCCCTTCTGCACAATACAGCTATCGGAATTCCATGCTTTTTGGAGCATGCTCAGAAGGACATACCACGCCGATGATCTGCCAAAGCTCTATTAATCGCCTCTGCAGTGTGTTTTTTGTACTGCTTTCCTCGAGGATCTGGCTTATATTCGCGAGGCATGATGTTCCTATTCACCCCTAAAAATTAAAATAATCATGTCAGACTTCAATAAGTTCAGCTTATTGCTTACCTATTTGAATTGTAACAAAATAAGATGGAAGAAAGTAAACTACTTACCAGGCTAGAAGTCTTTATGGATGTGTCAATGATCCAAGTCACGTGACCGCTTCTGGGAGACCGAAGTTTTTTCCGCTTTGTGAATTAGCACTTTTTCAAGCTCTTTAGATGCAGCTAATTTCGAACTTAAGTAAAATAGCTATATGTGCGAAGTTAACATTGATTTATACCTTATAACTCCCTAAATAAAATAACACGTAAAATTCCTAAAATTATAATAAACACAAAAAGACTGATGCAAAACTATTTCATTCCAAAAAAGTGTTCCTTTTCACCCCCATGTTCCTATTCACCCCATTTCACGGTACTACAAATAATTCTGGGCACACTTTATATAAAAATGCACCAGAATGTCATAATTAAGTCAAATACAGGGTGGGGCATATATACTGTTACAAAATAAAATCCAGATTAAACTAAAAAAAAACTTAATTAACTGTACAGTGTTACAAAATATGATTTGTAAATGGTATAGGAACAATTTGGTATAACGTTTATTCAAAATGATTCCCTCGTGCTTTCACACCGTTGCAAAGTCTTTTTGGGAAGTCACCTATAGCGGCACGCACAACATCTAAGGGTATTTTATCCCAACACTTAGTCAATTTAATCTTCAGAGCTTCAATATTTTGGCAAGGGACAGAGCAGGCTTCATTCTCCAGAATTGACCACAAAGAATAATCAAGAGGGTTGAGATCAGGTGATGAGGGAGGCCATTCTTCTTTGTTAATCCAGGACGGACAATTGTTTCTGCACCACTGCTGTGTTACTCGAGCTGTGTGGCTCGTCGCTCCATCTTGTTGGAAAGTCCAAACTTCATCACCGTACACAGAATTGCACCACGGTAGTAATGCGCCCTCCAAGATGTCTTCGATGTACCGTTCTTTGTTTATTTTGACTCCTTGTGGGACGAAAACGAGGGGAGTTTTGCCTCTTTCAGAAACTGCTGCCCAGACCATCACTGACGCGGGTTTTTGGGTTCTGAAAACCTTTCCTGCATTGCCTGGTATTGCCTCAAGACTTCTTGCTAGAACTCTGTCATTTTGATGGTTGTGGGACTGTTGAACAGAGAACAACTTTTCATCACTGAAAATGATGTTTTGAAGCATGCCATCTTTATTGCGTTTCAACAAGAGTTTACTTCTAATGAGCCTCTTTTCAATTGTGGGTGCAGAAAGAAGCTGTCTCTTCTGTAGTTTATAGGGGGACATCTGTAGGTCAATTTTACATATCCTCCGCATAGTCCTTGGTGAGGTTTGTGCTTCTTTGGCCATTTTTCTCATGGACCTTCTTGGATTTCGCCTGATTTTTTCCCTCACATTTTTTATGAGTTTAGGTGTCCTTGAGGTGCGAGGGCAGCCTGATCGTTGTCTGTCTTTGATAGAGGAGGTTTCCTGGTAACGATCTATTGTTCTTTTTATCAACATTCGGTTAATGTTGAATGTTTTACCCAATTTGAATATTTCAGGCGGACCCATTCCCTTCTCATGATGTTCTATGATGAATTTTCTTTTCAATTCAACAGACATTGAAACAAAATTTTAATATTTAAGTTCTGAAATATAAAAATACACACTTTTAAGTATCATTTACCTCAAAGAAATTATTGGCAATCTTTTAATATCATTATTTAAAAAAGTTTTGAATTTTTGTAACAGGACTTATGCCCCACCCTGTACATACCACTTAAAAATAACGAAATTATCTTTTTGTTAATGGGAAACATGTGCTTGATGAGCCTGTGAGATTTTCTCAATGTTCGGTCTTCTGTTTGAGAGGCAAACTCTCATTTCCTCATCGATGCATTGCAGAGTTCCTCTCTTTTTACACTTAATTGTGGCAAGGGTAGAAAAGCCAAGTTCACATAAATATGACGTTGAAAATTGCAATAAAACAGTTAGTGTTTTTTTAGATATCGCGACATGTTCTTTTCTGATAGAAATCCAAAAAGCTTCAAGAGACCCCTCGTTGTATTTCATCATCAATCCACGATCTGTGGACACAGCTGCCAGTTCTTCTTCTATCAGTGTTAAACTATATTCAGAGGTACTTTCTAAAAAAGGATTTCTAATCCAGTCATATTGCGCAGTGTTAAGTGATGGAAAGTAAAAATTCATTTTTTCTAAAGTTGATAAATGTCCAACTACAAGTGGAAGGATTTCAGTTTTGCAAGTATTAGTTACCAATGGGAACATTTCTAAACTACCTTTAATCGCTGTACTTTTCCAAACGTGTAATTTTTTCTGAAACGCTTTTATCTTGTCAGTGGATGTAAGAACGTTTTCCCCTTTCCCTTGCATACTGGTGTTCAAAATATTGAGATGCTGAAAAATATCTGCCAAATATTGTAATTTAGCAATCCAAAATTTACACTGCAGGAGGTCACAAAAATGTGATTGCTTCATTGCTTCAAAAAATACAAGAAGTTCTTGTCGTAACTCGTGTACACGAGTAAGCACTTTGCCTCTTGATAGCCACCTCACATCGGTATGTAAAAGTAATCGTTTGTGTTGAGAATCCATATTGGTACAGATTTTTTCAAATAGCCGCGATTTTGCAGGTCTTACTTTTATAAAGTTTACCATCTTAACAACTTCATCTAAGACCTCTCTTAACACGTTGGCTACCATGGGACTCACCGGTGAGTCCCTGACACTTCAACTTTAAATGCTCATCAAACTTTACTGGTTGGTTGTGTAGACTTGAAACTCTCAGGTTTGGTACAGACTAAATGTTTCTGCTTACATCTCACTTGGTTTTAGATTCCGAGCTACTTCAGCAAAGATTTGACAGTGGAAAATGCGGATGCTTATTTCGATTGATTTAAACACATTGAAAAAAATAGGGCTGCATATAAGATGCTATATGGCATATAGTTCAAAAGCTCAAGTAAAGGGACTCTAAAATTATGAAGAAATATGTTTTTTGAGCCAATGTTTCTCTTTTTTCATGCTATAGCTTTCATAAAAAATTTTATTTTCGTCTTTCTGGATACATTTTTAACCATCTCCCCAAATACACTTTCAGTTCTAAATAGAGCTATCTAGAACATTTTCAAGGGTTTGCACATTTACATACGATACATACAAATTGCAATTACTGTACAAATATTAGTCATGCATGCAAATAATGCAATTACAGTTCAAATGTTAGTCATGCATTCAAATAAAGCAATTAGAGTTCAATTATAGAACTGCATGCTTGCAAACAACGCAGTAATCGTTCGAATGTTACACAATGTATAGGGATGGGTGCAAATAAAGCAATAAAGTTACTTTGAAAGGCAGTTTTCAAGAAATCATCATACTATTGTTGGTTCTTGATGTGAGCATCATAACATTCCAGACACAAATATGGCTTGTCATCGCATCCAGAACAATACGTGCTGATTTGTTTGGACTTGACTTTTGCTTCTTTTGATGTCATTGTCTGGGAGTACTTTGCATAGCATCCCGAACAACGCTTTCTTTTTTTCCTGTTGTTGCCAAGTTTTTCTTGACTCATTTCAAGTTTATGCTTGCATCTTGATGTGGATGCTTGCAGCTGCTGATCGTTATGGTCTAATTTCAACATCAAAATCACTAGACTTTCCCTAAAGTCCGAAATTTGCACCTTTTTTTGAGAAAGTTTGTTATAAACTAATAAAGCGTTAACCACAGATGTGCCTAACAACAGCTCAAAAGCGACTTTATTGTACCAAAATATACTTTTTCTTAGAGGAGAAAAATAGCTTGACATCTGGTCCGATATGTCGACTCCTTGTTTGCATTCATTGTAATGCACTATTGCATCTGGTTTTTTTATCATTTCTCCTTGTCTGTTTTTTCTTCCAGTGCTGACGATTTCTCCTTTATGCTTCGTTGTTAAAAATCTAACTTCCCTCTTGTCTTTCCAGCATCCAACAACAATTCCATTTTGTTCTTGACATACAATATCACCTTTTTTCAATGAAGGAGTAGGTTTCAGAACAGTTTTCGGAATATCTTTAGAGTTTTTCCTTAGTGTACCAACCAAATGGGTTTTTTTCTCAAGCAACTTTGTGGCAATTGATGCATTTGTATAATAATTGTCGACCACTAAAGTTCTTCCTTCATCAAGGTACTGATCAATGAGGATCAAAACAGTGTTATCAGAAGCTCTTACCGTATTTTTAGAAGCGCCATTCTCCTTCCCAGTGTAAACCATCACTTTGTATGTATAACCATCAGGATCACAAATTTTGAATAGTTTTATGCCATATTTGGAACTTTTTCCTGGTATGTATTGTTTGAAGAAAAGTCGTCCTCTAAATTTTATCATTGTCTCATCAATTGCTACCATTTCATCAGGAATTCGAAGACAGCTAAATTTCTCGCATAATTTTTCCACAAGGGGTCTTAGTTTGTAAAGTCTATCTTGCTGATCAGCAGTTTCATTGTCTGCAAAATGGATAAACCTCAACAATTGCTGAAATCTGTTTCTTGCCATTATTTTTGGAACAATGCATTTTTGTAAATCTTCTTCTTAGACCAATAGTCAGATATTTTTGGGTATTTGACAAGGCCCATGTAGCAAATTATCCCCAAAAACTTTGTGATTTCATCATCTGTTGTTGTTTTCCATTTCTGATGTCCAAGTGTCTGTTCACCAAACCTATTGGTTTCAGTCACTATCAAATCTACCACCTCTTGATCAACAATTGCATTGTAACATCCCATTGGTGTTGGTTCGCCTACAAAGGTGACAGCAGGTTTACCAGTATATGGAAAAGATTTTAGGGTAGTCCCACTTACATCAGTCCAGCCAGATACCGACATGATAATATTTACATTATCGTCTTCATCACGATCAGAATCATGAACACTTATGTTATCATTGTTACTTGACTTGTATTCAGAATCCTCACTTGCAGACTCCAAAGGAGAATATTCATCCTCCGTTAACTTAACGGAAATATCTGATGAAGATAAAGAGTCACTATCATCTTCAGAAGGTGAGCTTTCATCATTTGTATTGTCTCCATAGAAAGAATGTGGGTGTATCACAGGCATTTTGACAGCAATTTACCTACACAGTATCTAAAAAAAGTAAAGTACTGCAGGTCTATTGAAAATAATGATAACCATTAGTCCAGCATAGTTTCTACTTTACTTTAACTACTTAGTGTTTACTAACTATTTACTAACTACTTACTATTTACTACTAACTACTTACTACTACTTACTAACTACTTACTCTACTAACTTTAACTGCATTAAAATATCAATTCTCAAAAAGCAAACTGTACCATGTGCGAAATGCAGTCTAACGGCAAAGTTCAATAGATAGCCTCAAGGAAAACAAAACAGTAATTATGACAAATTGAATGTCTAACATTAGGCCTATTATGTACCAAACAATGAGCAACAATTGATAAATTTTTGATTCACTACATTAGGGATCACTGGTGAGCCCAATGGTACAAGACAAATAAAATATTCATTCTGTACCATGGGCCTCACCGGTGATACCACGTAAAAATAAAGAAAATACATGTTTGAGTATATATCAGCACCATAGCACACATAATATGCTATTTTTTAGTGTAATTGAAGCAAAATATAGGTTGGTATATAAGTTACATTTTAACAAAATAGCCCTTGGTACCCAACGTGTTAAATTCTCTCCTAAGGTTTTTGACATCAAGGCCTCTCTATGCAGAAAGCAGTGAGTTACAATAACATTCTCGTTTTTCTTCTTTATAAAAGATACAAGTCCCTTGATACAACCTACCATAGAAGGTGCTCCATCTGTGCAAATGCCTACACACGATTTCCACGATAACTGCCACTTATCAAGGTAGTCATTCAGAATGTTAAAAACGTCCTCACCTTTAGTAGTCACACTTAATTCTTTGCAAAAAAGAAACTGGTTTGCTATTTCGTTTTCATTAATAAAACAAACGAATGCTATGAGTTGTGCCTGGTTGGTAATGTCCGTAGACTCATCAACTTGCAGAGCAAAATCTGAAGACTGGAGTTTATTACCACTTACATTTTTCTCAATATCAGAAGACATTTCCAGAATACGCCTGCGAACAGTGTCGTCGGACAGAGGTATCTTGTTTATTTTTAATGCTGCTTCGTTTCCTAACATCGTACTGACAATCTTTTTGCAAGCAGGCAAAATAATTGACTCACCTAAAGTATGAGCTTTCATATTTTGAGCAATCAGTTCAGAGACTTGGTAAGAAGCAATTTGAGCTTTATCAGAAACAGTCACTATACTCTTAAAGGAACTTGCTGTTTTTTGTTGTTGCTCAGACATTCTCTGAAAATAGCTTGTGGGTTTATCTTGTAGATTAGAGTGTTTATTTTTAAAATGTTTAGCAAGTTTACTAGGGACCATTGATTCATTGGCCATCTTCATTCCGCAAACTAAACATACAGGCAAAGGATTATCATGACTTCCGATCCAGGAAAACCCAAAACTTAGATAGCTATCTTTTCTATAGTTATCCAAATGTCTTTTCATTTTGGCAGGCACAAGAGAACTATTGTGTAACAGTTTTTGGCATATGACACAAAGAGCACCTGGGTAGTCTTCAGAACCTGTCCAAGGAAACCTGAAGCCCAAGTAATTCTCGTCATATTTTCGTTTAACACCATGTTTATTGGAATGACACTTTGGGCCACTGGTAGGTACAATAAGGTTGCTGTTTGCTAACAAATTATTATCACTGTTTTCAATTAAACCATTATCTTTTACATGTTCAATTTGTTTGTCATTTGTTAGAGGCAAATCAGAATCATCACAGGTGTTTTTGAGGTTTCCAGTTTTCAGCCAGCGATCCATTAATAAAAAATATGTGTATGTATGCTAAAATAAACGAATTAGCAGATATAAACACTGCACCTATGCATAGCAATAATTTGATCAACAAAGTATTAAAGTTGGTAGACAAAATACTGTAACTTTTAAAACATGTCTTTCAGCAAAGCATTTTTACTCTAGTCCAGACTCCCTTTAGCCCAGCGGCCCTAACTAGTTGTGAAATTTCTTATCTCCTGAAAGCAAAAAAGCCAATGCTTCTCAACCTTTTCAGCCTTCGAGACGTCCGGTATCATGCGATATGTGACCTCAAGTAACCTCGCAATATGTACAAAATAGGAAGAAAAAGCTTTTAATCAACAAAGTATTAATAGTAATAACTCATTTAATCAACAAAGTATTAAAGTTGGTAGACAAAATACTTTAACTTTTGAAACATGTCTTTCAGCAAAGCATTTTTACTCTAGTCCAGACTCCCTTTAGCCCAGCGGCCCTAACTAGTTGTGAAATTTCTTATCTCTGAAAGCAAAAAAGCCAATGCTTCTCAACCTTTTCAGCCTTCGAGACGTCCGGTATCATGCAATATGTGACCTCAAGTAACCTCGCAATATGTACAAAATAGGAAGAAAAGCTTTCTTTAAACCAGAATAGGTTTAAAAAAGAAAACAGTCGTTTTTTCTATAAATTTATTTGTCATGCTCAGTTTTTTTGCTCAGTAAAAAGTTAAAAACTTCGTGGAAGTTGCGGAACACTTTGAGGAAGCTCATGGAACACCTGTGTTCCGCGGAACACAGTTTGAGAAACGCTGGTGTAGATAATAACTTAGCTTGGCATCAGTAAAAATTTTTATGCAGTAATTTCTGAAATTTCCATTAGAAAAAAAGATAATAGCATTATTTCAATCAGTTTATATCTGAGAACTCTGTTGCCAATCATCATCTGAGTCACTATTTTCTCCAAGCATTAAACTTCACTTTTCCAGCCATTTATTTGATCCAAAATGTACTTTTTATACAGGAATGAAAAGCCACCATCTAAAAGTTTACCTAAATTTACGTTATATTTTCAAATCAAAAATAAAATAGAAAAATATTTATCCAATTATCACAGGAGCTAACAAATTATTCCAAATAGCCCTGAAATAAAAAACGGTAATCGAAATTTTTTGATTTATTTTTTTATTTATGTATATATATTATACTGACCAACTACTAAATATTGTTTTCAAAATTTACTATCAACTAACCAAGAAGCCCAGACATAAATTTTCTTTGAAGCTATATCAGATACAATTTAGTCATATTCTCAAACATTACATCGACCTTTATCAAAATGAAGCATTTTTATGATCAATTATAAAACATGTACAATAACTAATCATCACATAACCAAATAAATATTATACCTAAAATGTTTACCTATCAATACTTTATCATGTCATCATTTATAAACACTATCTTAAAATTTATGCACAAAAATCTTAACAATTGCTTATGATAAAATATTCCATCAAGGTATTTAATGATCTAACAAGTACTGTTTAAAATCTGGTGTTGACCTCACTGCCAACGTATGTCAAATTGACCGGCTTAGTCAAGATTATGGCTATTAATGACCTGATGTCAAAAATAATAATGGTTTCTTCACAAAGGTTTTGCACCACTTCAGAAAGTTCATCTTCTGGTTGGTGAATGTCTTCAGGAGAGTTTGTTGGAAGAATCTCTCCAATCTTATAACTTACTACATTCACAACTTGAATTAAATACAACCTCAACCTTTATTCAAGCGAAATTAGTTAGTGCTGTAGCGTGAGTGATTACACTGGCCGACAAAAAAAAATTTTGTCATGGTGCTTAAGATGTTTTAACTGTTTTTACCTAATTTGAGGGTGCTGATTCCAGAAATGCTGTCACTTTTTCTCTATCAGGTCTAGTTTTTCTGCTATGGTATACTCCTTTCTGTAGGAAGCCGATAGCTACAATAAAGACAGGCAAATCGAAAAAACAATATTTTAATTTAATTTTATGGCACATATTTATGGAATCACACCAAAATATTCACAATTAAAGTTTGAAGTTGTAAAAAATGCTAAGCATAGACATCATCAACCATAAATTGACATTTTACTGATTTTCTAGAATGGGAGGCTCTGGCATCATCGTGCTTGATAGACCAGCAGTAGTCTGCAAGCATGGTGGCATCCCAATGACCTTGATAGCAAACTTCCATGTCGCTGATGTCTTGATGGAAGCGCTCCCCTTGCTTGTTGCTCAGATCACCTAGATTTTCTGGAAAAGGGAAAGATGGCTGTGCAAAAAATGTAACTTGATGCTCGTATTTGTACTCAGTTGATGGAGACTTGTGAGTAATGTGGGCACCTTTGTTTTTCCCAAGAAGAATTTTACTACATTTGTAAACACTGTCCAGGCACTCAATTCTGCAGGATTTATAAAATTACAGAAATTTGCGTCATTTGTTTACTTTCAAATCTGGGATCCATCAAAAATTCCAGCTTTTAATTTCTCTATTGTTGGCCTGGAAATTTTTGCAAATATATTTGAAACAGTTGCCATCTTTGTCAAGAGCCTTCACAAACTGTTTCATAATGCCAAACTTTATGTGAAGAGGAGGAAACACAATTTTGGAATGCTCCACCAAAGGAGGAGCCAGGAATCAGCTCACTGCACACAGGCCAATCTTTTTTTATCCAGTGCTCTGTTCTTGCCCTGCTGTCCCTCAAACACAAGAAGCAAGGAAATTTTATATAGCCACCTTGTAGCCTGAGGAGGAACCCAACCATTTTCAAATCAACACATATGATCCATTGGTGCTGTCTATATGAAATTTTTTCAAGAACAAACTTGATTTCATCATATTTTTCTTCCAGGGTCATTGAATGGCCTAGAGCAGTGCTTCTTAAACTTTTTTGGTTTTGTTCACCCCTAGCATCCATCTCCAGATTTCATTCACCCTTGTCCCATGTTATGATAAACTCAAGCTAAGTTTTACCATTGCAAATCTACAATTTCTCGAGTCAAGAGATATAAAGCTAAAAAGCACAAAAGACAGTCACCAAATTTTTGTACTTATGCACTCATTGCAAACCAACTTCACTATTACAATAAGCAAAAAAACAACAGTTCAGTAGTCGATTTACTGCAGTAAATTGTTTACTAGTGACTTGGATGCTCCTGAACTTTCGCAACTAGTTTTTCAAATCAGTCCTTCTAATGCCACTCTCATCGATGAGTCCACACATTTCAGTGCATTTCTCTTTTTAGTTTTCAGTTCCACTAGGCATGAAAATCCTTTTTCTGACAAGTAAGTAGTAGGCATGAGCACCAGTTCCTGCAAGGCTTTTAGAGCAATCGTCTTATACTCAGGGAATTCGAGCAAGCTGACCCAATAATTGCCATAATAGGGATGTGTTTTGAAGAAAGATTTTTGAGAAAAATCATTGTGTAACTCCAACAGTGTTTCTATCATGTCTCCAAGGTTTGTTTGGGACAAATGATCAGCAATAAAAGGATTTATTATCCACATTTCCTTTTCCAAGTCTTGATGCAGTTTTGTTGGGAAATACATTTTTGAAATTTTCATTTAGGAGTTGCAAATGGTCCAGTATTATAGTTGTTATCCTATTTTCAAGCTCTGGTGCATTATCTTCCCAGTTGCATTCTTTCATATAGTTTTCCAAATTCGGAAAGTTTGAGAGATTGTTTTTGCCAACGTTGCTTTGCCACGTTTTTATCTTCAATTTCATGGATTCTATTTTCCCTGAGACATCAAAGATGTCTCCACCTTTACCTTGAAGTGACAAATTTAATTGATTTAAATGATTAAAGACTGATGCCATGTAATGCAATTTCGATATCCAAATATCATCTTCAAAAAGTAATCCACTTTCATCATTGCGAGATTTTAAAAATTCATACAGTTCATTTCTCAGCAACAAAACTCTTTGAAGAACTTTTCCTCGTGAAAGCCATCGAACTTCACTATGTAGAAGCAGAGTTTTGTGATCTGCAGACATTTCATCGCAAAGTTTAGAAAACAATCGACTTGTTTTTGCTTTAGGACGAATAGCATTGACAATCTTCATCACATCACTCATCAGTTTATCAAGCTCACTCGCCTTATCAGAGGAATGTGCTCTCAGTTTCTTTGAAGCTAACGCTTCACGATGTAGAATGCAGTGTAAAAGCTTGCACTCTGGGGACCTAAGTTTGATCAGTGCAGTAGCACCTCTGTGTTTTCCTGTCATAGCTGCTGCACCATCTGTAGTTACAGCAACACAGTTCTGCCACGATAAATTTTCATTTTGAAAAAATTCGTCTAGCTTAGAAAAAATAAATTCCCCAGTAGTCTGCACACCAACCGGAAGGCAGAACAAGAAGTGTTCAACAATTTTCTTAACACTTTTGTCTGGAAACCGACAATAGACAATAAGTTGGGCATCGTGTTTAATATCTGTGGTTTCGTCCAACTGCAATGCAAAGCAGGGTGCTTCTTTCAGTTTAGCAATTAACTGCTGCTTGATATCTTCAGCAATCATGGAACCTCGAACTGCCATTGTATCATTGGACAATGGTATTTGTTCCACTTTATCTACAGCTTGCTTTCCCCCATGACACAAATTTGCTACAATCTTCAAGCATGGCTTGATAACTGATTCAGCTTCGCTATATGGCTTCTTTTGTTGCATAAGCACATGCGCTATTTGAAAAGAAGAAAAAAGCAAAGGTTTTGTGTTGGCTGAGGTGTTTCTAACCAATGATTTAAGAGCACTCTGCTGCTTGTATAAGTAGTCATGTTGGTTCTTGAAAAACTGCACAGACTTGTTTTGATGTATGGCGTGTTTGGTTTGCAAGTGATTGCGTAGTTTTGAAGGAGCTAAACAGCTGTTGCGATATGTTGCACTACAAAACATGCATTGAGCAGATGGCACAAGGCTGGTTTCTTCACTTTGGGGTAGAAAAAAGCCATATTTGATATAATTATCATCCCATTTTCGTCTTTTCACTTTAGTATTCTTGTTACCAACTTTCCTCTTTGGAGTAGGTTTTTTTAACTCTAACGCAGATGCAGCTGGCCTTGGTTGCCTTTCTGGTTCAATGTCATTACTGCATGCACCGAAATTAAGTATTTTCTGAACATATTTCTTAGCATACTGCTGTTTTTTTATCTAAAAATTATCAATAATTACAGTACGAAAGCAATGATTTACGAAAACAGAAGTAATTGCATCACTTCTGTTTGATCACCTGACGGTTCACCCTTATTCACCCCTTTTGGTTGGTTCACCCCTGCAAAAATTTTATTCACTCTGGGGTGAACCATTCACCAGTTTAAGAAGCACTGGCCTAGAGGAACTGATCCATATAAGTTGCCATTGTAAAGAAGAACACATTTTAAACTTCTTTTGGAACTGTCTATAAAGAGGTGCCAATCTTGAGGATCATATTGTTGGACACCAAGCTGCCACAGCAGGCCAGCAACGTCGTTGCACTATAGTATGTCGTTTTCCTGAGTAAAATATGGCAAGAATTTAATATGGCATTTTCTATAGAAGGTTATGAAGGTAATGAGAAAGGTTAGGATTATGAAAGTATAAAAAAGCTGTTATGATAAAATTGAGTTAGAAAGCAATGATTACTACTAATTAGTATTGTACTTGGCCTTACCTAAAGAAAAACAATCAATTGTTATTACATTTTATTATCATTTTCTTTGAAAGTTAAATCCAATATGGCATCATCATCAAATTAATTTTTTTGATGTAGAATTTGAGTAGAGATGATACCTAAAAATTGTATGAAAAAAGGTTTAATTGCCAATCAAGTAAAAGCAAAAATAAATTTATTTTAAAGTGCAAACATCCAACAGGATATGCAGTTACTCTAATTACATAATTACATTTTATTTATAATCTAATTTAGTAAAAATAGGGCTACATATGCTGAACTATTTTCGTATCTTTGTAAAGTTTTAGTGGTGGACCTCCTCCCATTTTCAAACATTCTGTCCAATTTTGTTGTGACTTTTAAGTTCTTTCATATGCTTTGTAGGTTTTCTTACTTCACACTTTACATATGTTAATGACAAATTAAATTCATCGCACAACTCATTCCATGCTTTATTTTTATCAGATATGCTTTTTCCGTCTGATTGTTTATTTTCTATTACAGTCATCTGCAAAAGTTTAATACCAAGATCGATTTTTTGGAAATTTTCTAAATTATATTAACAGCAAACAAATTTATTGTGAATTAAGAGTTTCATTTAAATTATTTCACATTTTCTATACTTGGTGTGTCCTCTGCAGGTGTCAATAATGGTTTGGATACTTTGTGGCATATTGTCCACTAAGGTAGAACAGTATTCACAGGTCAAATCTTTAACCCATAAATGACTTTTTAATAACTTATCATAGATGTTCAACGCTGGAGGGTTGCTTGTCTGCTACTTTATTTTACAGATTGCCCCACAGATTCTCAATGGGGTTTAAGTCTGGGCTGTTTCTAAGTCATTTAAGTGCTTGATTTTTGATTTTCCTGAGGAATTTGCTAGCAACTTTGAATCCGTGGCATGGAGCTCTATCATGCATGAATATATTGCATTCGAGAATGTGCATGTACAAATCTAGCTTATGTTCTGACGTTTTAATGTACCTGGGTCCATTTATAGTGGTGTTGGTGGCAAAAAGTTGAGACCACAGTACCATGACTCCACATTGCACCCCAAATGATTTGAGTTGGGGGTTGTTTCATCATTAAACAGTATACCTTTCATTGTAATGCTTCCCACCAGGTCTTCTCACATGTTTTTTTCATACCATGAATTGTTGTAGCGCCGACTTGTCGAAAACTTTCTGACATTAAAAAACAGACCAGTGTTGATGAAATTTACCAAAGTCAAATCTCTTCTGTTTCATGGACTGGCATCAATCACAGTTTTTGTGCAGGTTTTTGGGATGGAAGGCCAAATTCCTTATTTAATCACCAAGAAACTTGCAGGAACTCATTGGTGAGCACACAATTACACGTAGCATTGCATGGTCATCTCTGAGACTGAAGTTTTAGGAGGTTGTCTGCTTTGTTTTTGGTCATATAAAATTTCATCAGTCTGGTATTGGGCAAGTGCATTATGCACAGCTGCTTCTAAGCACTTTAACCTTTCAGAAATTTTCCTTTCTTTATAGCCTTCATGCAAAGTGACAATTTGAGACCATTAAACGTCTGTCAGTGATAATTTTTGCTTATGTTCAAATTCACAAAAAAAATTCACCAACTTTGTGGTATGTTTTTACACACAAAATCTGGTAGCAAATTGTAAGTTACGCTGTTTTCACTGTAATGAGTTATGACGCAAATTATTTCCAACAATTGTTGAATGTGTACAATAATTGAAAATTCGCATAAGTGCAGTTTGGTCTTGAACTTTTGCAAATAACTGTATTTCTTTATATTTATCAACCAAATTAAATAATAGCTACTTTTCAACTTCTGACAAATTCTTTGATCTATTCATACATTTATTCAATAAATAGCAGAGAGGAGTTGTTTCCAACTTATAAAGAAGCCAACCCAACAAAATCAATGTTATTAAAATAGACGCTTGGTTGAACACAAGCCTTTAAAAATTAGCACTTTGAACTCCAATCAAACTGCACTCAAATGAGCAAGGTTTGATTGGGGTTGGTAAATATCAATTTTGATCAACAACCAAACCTTGCTCATTTAAGTGAGCTTTTATTTTCGATTGCAGATCAATTTGAGTGAGATTGTTGAATACGGGCCATAAAACCTAGACAACTTGACAATAGTACTAAATTTTGTCTGAATAAAAACAATTTTTCCGGACAGAAGTATTTTAATTTTTTTAAAATATTGTTACACCCTAACCCTTTGAACCCGACATTCCCACATCCAAAACCACGCCCACCTGAAATTCCCAGCCAAAAAACCCGAAATCATGCGACTACGACTCTACAACCCTGGTTGTAAGAAGACTTAAGTACATTATTACTTTTTGATTTTTGATGCAATAATTCGGCAGGTGAAATTTTAAACTCTGCAAAACCTTCACGATTAATACCAGTTGGCGGGAGGTAAAACTTACTCTAAACCACAAGTTAAGACAAAATTTTTAAAATTCTGAAAAATCGTAGTTGCATGAATTGCCAATAGTTTTACTACAGTACAAGGTGACGAATAGTCAAAACGTTGGCAACGAAGCCATATTGTGTTTAATTGAACAAAACAAGCTCTGTTCATTATGCTGGTGTAGAGATTGTTAATATGCGTCTCGTCCACATGATTTGAAAATCAAATAGATTTTCTATTATGATTAATCACATCTTTGTTTCCTTATTTAAGATACAAGTAAAAAGCCAATCTAAGAATTCCTGCCGCCTGGTTTGAAATTTGACAGTCTCATGAAACATGCTTTTCGTTTTATGCCAGGTGCTATTTGCTATGAACCTGCCTCGGTTTCATAATTTTGATTTTAATAAAGCTTCTGTATGTTTTATAAAGTATTCCGTAACATTTAATGTTGTTAAAAATGCCATTGCATTTTTTGAAAACGCTTTGTTGTTCTTAAACTTCTTAATTGCTTTGTTGTTGTGTAGATATTTTACTGAAACGTTTTCGGTTTTAATCTGTTGTCAAATTACTACGCATTTTTATGACAGGGGAAAGTTTGTGTAATTAATTTTTATTGTGTTTTGGTTTTATACATATACTATTATTGCCAGTAGCTCAGTTGTGCAATAATCGATTGTTTTGTGCGTTCAGTTCTGCGATATTATTTGAAAAGTCTTTTTTTATATTGATGTTTTTAACCCAGCGTCAACACCAACAACTGATTTTGTACTCTTGAAAAGTAATTATTATTTTCTTATTATTTTCATATATTAAATGATTTAATTGTCATATGTTTTATGTTTGACTTGTGCCGCATCATCTGACTTTGGACAGCGGCGTGGACATAAAATTTTACCTCTTACATTTAATACTTTTACGGCTAAACCTTTTTACCCAAAGGCTTTCATAATGGTGTTTGGTTTTGACATTAGCAGACTATCGCTATCACTACAAATTTTTATAGAACTTTATTGACCATGTGTTATTGTCGTCAAAACGATTTACAAATCTTAGAAAAACCATGTTTTATGGAAGGCCCTTTAATGCGGAGATGGTAGCGCATTGTTTGGTCTTGCGTGCTTCGGCTGTTCATACAAGTTACAGACACTTGCTCTTTTTCATTCTTATCTGATAAATTTTATAGACCAAAATCATCACTTGCATTAATGCATAAAAACATAAATAAATGACAAAATAAAATGAAATTAGACCAAGCTATTTATTAAAGTTTATTCTGGAATTTTTTTATTGATATTTAATAGCGTATTTTGACTGTTTTTGCTTTTTTACTCGGACGGATTGATTTAATAATTGTAACGCTTAAAGCCAAGGCGAGAAGTTTACGCAAAATTATAAAAGTTATCGCCACACTGTTTAACCTTTTGGCGGTTTTTAGCTTTTCCATTTCATTACTGTGATATATTCTGCAGCTTTTTGTTTTGTTTTTGATTATATTGTGATAGTTGAAATATATTTGGTGATTTTAAATGCGTCAGTGAGTAATCTTGTAATTACTATTGTGCAATAGACCGATAGCGTGTTTTGAAGATGCTGTTGTGCCCTACAAGAAGGCCTACTTAAAATTACACGGCCGGACATTTGACCGCGAGTGTGGAAAATTAGAAGGGTCATTTTTATGCGATGCACGATTTCGACGTGCTTCACTGTTCCCTGCAATTAGTTATAGAACAATCAGTTTTAGCTAACAAAGCATAGTTTACGATTTGAGTTTGAAAATATAGGTTAGGAAAAATCGCCAAACTTTTTATTTACTACTGACGGCCAGGCTATGTTATGGAATGGAATGGAATAGAAATTTTCCATATTCCTTATCCATCAAAATTTTCCATTCCATATTCCATACATTTTCCATACTTTGTAATATATCAAAAACCCTAAATTCCACTCCACACAAGTGTTTTTATTAGTGTAACGCCAGAGATGGCAAACCTTTTTGCTCGAGGGCCGCATTGAGAAGTTGATTTTGTTGGAGGGCCGCACTATAGTGATCTCTAAAAAAAATTTTTTTGAATTTGCCTTGATTTTCTTGATTTTCGTACCTAAAAAGTAGTGAATCTGTTACAAATTTTTTGATCTTCGTCTCTAAAAAATTGTGATTTCAAAAGGTCTCCACTTTGAATTTGTCCCAATTTTCTTGGTTTTTGAATTAAAAATCAATGATCGCTAAAAAAAGTCCTAGAATTTGGTTGAAAACGAACAAAAATTAATAATTTTAATTATTTGTAGGAGGCTTTCCCGGGCCGCACAGCAAATCGTTACTGGCCGTAGTTTGCCCACCCCTGGTCTAATTTGTTCAAGTGTGAATCTGTAATTTTAGTCTTTATTTTGATTATGTTCATTTAAACGTGTACACAATTTGTCAAGGGAGGGAGGTTGCAAGTAGAAAACACGATTATTAAAAGTGATCCTGTTCATGGGCCGAAAACGTTTCTAAACTTACATTCCTAATTAGAGTCAGCCTATTACGCTTTTTAGAGCGCCTTGCAGATGCATGAATTTTTTTTGCCTTACCGTAAACACAATTATGAAATTTCAAAATTTTTCATTGAGTTTAGCTCACTGATATAATTGAATTAATTCAGCTTAAATTGAACCCAATTATAATCATGGCTTGAATCACAAAGCATTGCTACAAAAGTATGAGAATAATTCTCGTTTAGCAACACATTGAATTCTGTTTGATAAGATGATAATTGCACTTGGGTGAAAAATAGTATTGGGTTTTTTAATAAATTATTTTGTTCTGACTGCCTTATCGAGTGCTCTGTATTGCAGCTGAAAGCATTTACATATGTATGTAGCTCAGTGTTTCTCTAAGTGAGCCACTTAGCTCCCTAGGAAGAAATTCGTAATCTGTTGAAAGAAATAATCTTTCAGAAAAGAATTTGAATAAAATGTAAGTTGATTCTGAATTATTAACTGATAACATAAACTGGCACGTCCTTTATAGTTGTACCTTGACAGTTCATAAGAATTGCTTCGCTAATGCGAAGACCAAAAAAATAATGTTGTTGCCGTAATATAAAAGGCCATCAACTCTGGGTTGAACACAAAAAATTTATCTTTGTACTAACCCAGGCTTCTGCACTGCCTGGATCCAATGCTGGCAACAATGGTGTTGAGCCAGCATTGGGTTTCGTCGTTAAGAATTAACAAACCACGTACTCCATGTCGTGCCCAATGCAGGCTATAGGGCACGCTGTTAAGACCTGGTCTGCAGTTTGTTCGATGTCGCCGCATTTGCAATCCGGTAAAAGAGCGACACCCCATCGTGTTTGGACAAATGGCATCTATCATCAGCCTGTTGGCGATTGATATTAACCCAGGTTGTTCGAAGCAAGCCTATTCCAACAGGCTTAGTACTGGTCCTGGATATAAAAAATACGGAGTCTGGAAGTATTCTCGCAGTGCTCCATGTTCCATCGGTAATTTGTCAACTGGGCAACACCAGGCTGGCGCGCAATATTCAGCTGTCGAGTAGGCTAGAAAGAGGACAACTGTTTACAATGTTTTGGCCTAACATCTCTTCTTCGCAAGTCTTCTCAGCAGTGTGATGTGAGAAGACACCAATGCTGTTATAAACCTTTATTTTTTACGTAATGCCACAAAATGGTAACGTAAAGTAAGCTATCTGTTTAGTTTTACCTCGAAATACGTCAGGACCGGACAGAAAGGTAAAAGTTTATTGCTGTTATAAACCTTTTGCTTACGTTTGGATTCTCAGTTGTTTAAATGAAAGGCTGTTTTTCATTGTGTTTTCCAGAGTATAATCGAGTTTTTTTAAAGATCCTTCTTAGATGCTTAGCACTCGATTCGCTTTTAATAGCAATGTACCTACGCTCGCATCTCATGCGAAAACATTGTGATAAAACAATAGACATCAAAAGTGAAGCATAAAAGACTGACTTTATGTTGAGATATTTTTCGATTTCGAAAGTTTTAAGGCCCGTTTCCACTACGAGCGTGGAAAAGAGCATTCTTTGTCTATTTTATTGATCTTCGATTGAAGCGAGCGCAAAAAAAATCAATAAAACAAACAAAGAATGCTCTTTTCCACGCTCGTAGTGGAAACGGGCCTTTACTCAGATAAGCAACCTTTGATGCAATTGGGGCGATAGAAAAAAACGATCTTTAATAAAATTACTGATAAAGTTTAAATAGAAAGAAGTGCAAAAATGATAAAAACTTATACCATTCTATTGTAGTCTATTTCTCGGTAATACGTTATTTACGACACGTGCATACCTCTAATCACCTTTTTTCAAGGTGGGATGGTTGACTTCTGAACTCCCCCTTGCGTACGCCCATAAATGTGTAGATAATCTGCATCGATATTTGATTAGATCTAAAAGGTGTTTTTTGTAGTTGTGGTGTTTTTCATTCATGTTTAACCGCTCTGAGACTATATGAACTTTTTAAGTATATAGCGTTTATAAATACATTTTATTATTAATATTTAAACTGCAAATACTCTAACAGGGCAGCCAAGCAAGTTATCTATCTCTGCATTTCTAAAAGGAGAGATACATTGCAAGGAAACTAGGCACTCAGACTTGAACTTTAAAACTGGCCCTATATTGAAGTTGCCAACTGTTTAAAAGCCAATATTAAAATATCAGTAATCTGGCTGTAATTTCCATTCTTTTTTTCTTACCCTATTCATTTACTTTTGGCTACAACTTTTTCCTTATATCATTTTGTGTGTCTGATCAAAGGCACTTAGTATGAAAACAACTTTAAAATGAGCAAGTATGGAAAATGTATGGAAGTATGAAAAATTCTTTCCATTCCATTCCATACTTTACAATTCCATATTCCGTTCTGAAATTTGCCTTCTATTCTATTCCATTTCATAGCATGTCCTGCTGTCGGTAGCGTATCAAGTTATGAGAAGCGCCGTGATTTGATAGGGAACGTATGATAGGACATGGTTGCGGTTTAAACCTACTCGCGCCATTCTGTTGTGTCCTTGGGAAAAATACTTGACGGCACTTTCCCCTGCTTGGTGGTCCTGGCAAGCAGTTCTAAATTATGTCTCTATTAAATTACAAGCGGATAGTAATATCTTGGTATCTCCGGAAGCAGGTCCGAGTAATTGCCTACCCTACGTATTAGCATCTCCGTCGCTTTCCTACGAGTCAGGAGGATAAATATAGAGATAAAAAAATAAATAAATAAAATCTCTTTGGCGGTCACAGCAAGCAGCCACAAATTTCAGAAATATCTCAAAAGGAAAACTAAAAAACCAAAATAAAAAATTTCCACCGAATAGCTATATCTTGAAATCTCTGAAAACTAGTACAGATAAATGTTGACAGTTGTTCTATGTAGCCTATAGCGCTTTCCAGAACAAATAGCCTATATAAATAAAAATTAAATACTGTTTGATATTAAAAATCAGGTAAACAAACTGGCAATGTCGAATGCTAAGCAATCGCCAAAGCAGGAAAGTACAAACTTGAAAATTACTAAATATGTTTTTTAAATCAGTTCAGTTCAGTTCAGTTTTCTTTTATTTCTGCTCCGCCACATAAAAAAATAACAAAATGTTGAGAAGTGTTGTGTGTTGTTAAAGACGGGGTTAGAAAAAGGATTAGAAAGATAAAAAGTGCTTTGGGCTTTAGAGTGGAAAAATTTTGACTTTATGTAGGGGTCATTTTATTTTCATTGCCTTTCCATCAAGGTTACTCATCAAGTCGACAACTTGCGGCTCCGAAGCTGCATGTGGCTTTTTAATCTTTCTGCTGCAGTTTCCTGTGCCTCTGGAAAGTAAATCAGTATTTAATTAATCTCCTGTCTTTAAAGTCGTCAACTTTGCTACCTTTTAAGAAGAGGTGGGCAATCGTGGCACAAGTTTCTTTAGCCATAATCAAAGCACATGCGCAAGTTTAATCCGGTACATATTAAAAACACTTCGAAAAAGCCTTAGTCGGTCATGAAATTGCAGTGTTTCTATTGTTTTTGCTTTTAATTTTTAAGCCTATTGTTTTTGTTTTGAATAGCAGTTTTTTAATTTAGCGCAGACTATAGCAGTATAGTTTCATACTAAATGGTCTCAATTACTGCAAAATTATAAAACCATTCGCTGATAATAAAATAAAAAATATTTGTCAAATTACATTTTTTTCGATCATTGCTTAACGCTAATCAAGGTTAATTATCATTTATTAATCAATTTTGATCATGATTTTTTACACTTTCTTACTTACTTCGAGACAAGGAGGTTATCTTAGATTGCTTTTAAGGTTGGTTCAGACTGAAGCGGACGCACAAAAAGCAAAGCGTGGGGCAGAAAGTGTATAAAAAAAGGACAAAGACTGTTCAAACTAAAAGGGGAAAGCGTAAAAAATAGCCAAAGCGCAAAATATTTTTTCCTTTACAAAAAAAGATTACAAGTTGTAATATTTCAACTTTGTCCTGAATCTGAAAATATTGCGAAATTCGTGTTAGAAATAGTTTCGGCTGATTACTTTTAAAATTTAAACATGTACTGTCTTTACGTTCTTCATGTTCGTCGTTTGAATAGGTATCCACCCCAGGTCAGACAAAAACAGGACTGGGTCCGAGGGTTTATCCTTTTATTACCCCAGGCTGTTGTACTGCCTGAATCAGATGCTGGCAGTGATGTTATTAAGCCAGCATCGGGTTTCGTCATCCAAAACCGTCAGACTTCGTGCTCCATGTGGTGCCCGATGTATAGGGCACGCTGTTAGTACATGGTCTGCGGTTTGTTCAGAAGCGCCACACTCGCAATTCGATGAAGGAGCGAGACCCCATTTGTGCATGGACGAATGGAATCGCCCAACACCAGTCCGCAGGCGGTTGAGCTTAACCCAAGCTGCTCGGGGTAAGCCCGTCCCAACAGGCCTGGCACCGGTCTCGGGCACAAAATTACGGAGCCTAGAAGCAGTACTCCGTTTTCCATTTGTGATTTGTCCATTCAGAGGCGTGGATGCCAAGTCTAGCAAGGTTGTCCAAAAAATTCCGCGCAGCTGGCACAAACGGGCGTGTGGATCTTAGTCTCGCTTGGCGAGTATCTGAGGACCCACTTAAAAGACCATGCAAAATATGATCAGGGTTCAGAGATCCACGGTGAGCCAAGGAGAATGTCGCTCCCATTCGGCGAAGTTCTTCATTCAGCGAATCATGGTGCTAAAATGCGTTCTTCATAATTATCATAATAGGACCATATCTAATGATTAATTATTCGAAGAATAGGGGCAAACATTTTTCTTATCTGAATTTCAAAATTAATTGTGTTACTTACAGTTCATATCAATTACTTCAAGGAAATTGTAATTGAATAAAAGATGTGGAAGCCTTTTCTCACTTTTGACAAATTAATAATTTTAAACGAATTAAAGTTGTTATGTTTTATTCTATTTGCTTGTGTCTTTACTTTAAAAGACTTCTCTGTTTCTTTAGAGAAGCAAATAAAAAATAAAAATATAAATGATAAATAAAATTGTTTATCTATCTACAACATCAATTTTTAAAAAAATATGTCATTCACTCACGTAGGACCATCTCTATTAAGGTCAATCGGTATCAAAAAATTTTTTTCCACATGTAACTCTGCAAATGTGAATATTCGCTTATACATGTAATTAAAAGTCAAGTGCCACAAAGAAATATGGTTTCATTGGAACATGGTTTTTGGGTTAAAACCACTGATGGGATTCAGGGGGTTCGCACGGGTTCGCGCGAACCCGTTCTTGAAATTTTGGCACGTTTAGCGAACCCGTTCTTGGAATTTCAGCACGTTTAGCGAATCCGGTTTTAACTTTACGTAATCTATGTATTTCAATATCTCTGTGATTAATGTAACAGTTTCAATCTGCTGTAGATGTTTGTTCAGAGTGTAAAGAACGATTCTGAGTGAAGACCTTTTTTTTTTTTCTAGAGAATACCCTAATTTTGGGAGAAAAATAGAGAAATTAGAGCTGAAATCGAAGTGAAGACCTTTTTTTTTTTATAGAAAACACCCTAATTAGCGAGTTCGATACAAAAGAAAACCTTTTCTTAAAATTTTGAATCCCATCACTGGTTAAAACCCAATGATAAGCGCAACGATAGAAGCCAACACAGTGCTAAAACCTTCTTGCTAAAGCATGGACGACTAGGCTACAGGTTCGGAGACGTAATTATAGCTAGGGATGTTCATTTCAGAATAATGAATCTTTTTCAACCGGTTCCAACTCTGAACCGGATCCAAATTTGGAACCAGATCCCAATTACAGGTTGAACGAAAATAGAAAATTAGTGGGATTTTCGCTTCGTGCTGCGTCGCATTTGGCATGCTGGCTATGATCACACCAAACCTTAAAGAAGGAATAGGCAAAAGGACAATAACTTTATAAGAATTGAATTTAATTAGTTACTAAGGGTGACCATATTTTCGGAGGGGAAACCAGAACGATCGTTAATAGAAATATATTCGTTCTAAAAACTAGTGTTCTTTAAAAGATAAAGGTCTTTACCTCAAATTAGTGTCCAATTTCCTGAATTTCGTCCCAAATTAGAAGTGTTCTCTAAAAAAAAAGATCTTCACTTTAGATCTGTCTCGGATTTCATGATTTTTCATGATTTTTGTCTCTGAAGATCATCTCTGAAGATGTCTCTGAAGTCTGAAGATTAGTCGGCAGGGTGGTCGAGTGGTTAAAGCACCGGACTGATGATCAACATGGTCTCTGTTCAAGATCCACTTGCGCCATTCTGTTGTGTCCTTGGGAAAGACACTTTACGGTACTTTCCCCTGCTTGGTGGTCTTGACAAGCAGTTCAAAAATTGCAGTCATATCTCTACTAAATTACTAGCGGACAACAATATCTTGGCATCTCCGGAAGCAGGTCGGGGTAATTGCTTACCCTATGTATAGCGCCTCTGTCGCTTTCCTGCGAGTCACGAGGATAAATATAGAGATAAAAATAAAAAAATAAAAGACTGGTGATCTCAAAAAACAAGAAAATGAGGGTCTGCATATAGAGTCTGTCTTCGGCTTCTGTTAGGATTTCTGTCAAAATGGGCGGGACAAAGCCCTAAAAATTCGGACATATGGTAAGCCTAGTTATTAGCAACCTTAGTAAAAAACGATAGCCAGTTTTGCATAGGAAAAACAAATATTGGTAGCAATTTCTGCTGCATTAGGCTCAAATGTAAAAAGTACAAGTTTGAGTGCGGTAAGGTTTTCAATATAAACTTTTTTTTAATAATTTTTCATTTAAACAAATGTAAATTTTATCAATTTTTAAACAGGATTCGATATTCTGAAAAGATTCTCGAATCTTGAAAAAAGATTCATAATTGTATAGAAATGCGCAAGAATTCTGAAATGAACATCCCTGATTATAACCAATTGCCTTTTAAGAAAGTCACCAAGAGGTTATTCTTCTTTGTTGTGCGGTTTTAAACAAAGAGTTCTAAATTGCAGTCGTAATACTCAACTTCGATTGAATGGTCATGTTTTGACATTTTCCGCAGCAGTCGGAGTCATTATTTGACGGCTGATCTATATTTATTACTTTCACCATTTTTCTGAAATTGGAAAATTTTAAAGTGAAAAACAGCCATAAACAACTTAATTTTAGGCTATTCCAAATTTGCAAAATAAGATCGAAACGTTATAGGCTACTTAAAGCACTTGTCAAGCGATTTTCCGTCCTATTTTTGGTGATGACAAGATTTTGCTGTCCGGTTAAAAAAATTTTATTTGTTTTTTGATTTTGATCCATCAAAAATATATAATATTTCCAGCAAACCTGAAATGCTGATTATGTATACAACATCACTTACATTTGTGAAAACCAGAGTCTTCAAATTAGCTTTGGTGAGTACGATACCAAGCATATAGGCGAAAGGTGGGGCTTATTGCTTATCGTCCTCCACTCCCCATAACTCAATCGCGGATCTTTTTATTATGCGATATGTCCAAGGTGGTGTAAAGGACTTTATCATGTGCCGTTATGTAGAGAGCTGCCGTTGATCCGATAAAAAGAAGGCTGCACAATAGACTTTTTGGCCTATTGCTTATAAAGGGTATGAATGGAAACCCGACATGGGCAAACTACGTCCCACGAGCTAAATCTGGCCCTCCAAACAATTTATCTTAATTATGATATCATTGGATAGCATTGCTTTCAACTGCAATTTAAAAAATTTATTAAAATTAAATGAATTGTGTGTGGTCAAAATTTCGGGAAAAAAATGTGCCTGCCACATAAAAAGTTCGCCCGACCCTGTTCTAGATTGGGTGACTGCTGTAGCTAATGAATAAACCTGAATCTGCCCTTTTTATAACTTTTTTTACTGTTTTCGAAAGCAGGTCGGGATAATCGCTTGCGGTCCCCTTAAGCATAACGCTTGCGATGTTTTCTTGCGAGTTAAAAGAATGTCATGACTTTTTTTTTAGTCAAAAAGTAAAAAAATTAAGCCATTAGCAATTTAAAATTGTCTTTTAAACGATAAAACTTAAAATTGTCTTTTAAATGATTCCTTTGCTAAATTTTTATCCGTTTATTCTATTCGTTCGTGAAAGAAATTTTTGTATGGGCCAAAAAGATTAAAAATTACGTACACCCAGCGTTACCATCTTAACTGACAAAAAATAAGCACGGTTAACGAAATGAAACAAGCCGAAAAATGTTCATTATTTTTGCCTTTTTGTTATTACAAAAATGGCCTTCACTAAATCTTGAACCCAAAAAAAAAGGCATTTACATGAAGTATAAGCCTCGTAAAATAAAATTTTTTTAGAATTTTTGTTGAAAACTAAAAAAAAGAAAAAATAAACACAAATAAGCACTTAACTCTAAAATAAGCTCATTAAAATTCTTTGAAAAAATGTTCGTAAAAATAACCACAAAATGGTAAACTTGCTTATTAACAACGTTTTTTTTGTTTTGTTGTCTTGGCAATTTCTCTTCTATTAAAATTATTCTGTACTTAGCCGGTAGCCTATTCGAATAATATTAATAATAAGAGCCTCAAAAATAATTCATGGCGAAAAAGGTATAAAAGTTTAAAAGTTTATTACTCAAAAACGAGTGGGTTTTTCGTCGAAGATATTGCAATAAAAATGTATCCTCAATACATTATTTTAAAGTGTTCTTTCTCTGTATCTTGAAAAATATGTTTCTTTTAAACTATTTTGCTTGTGCCTGGATCGAAAACATGTTTTCGAAAAAATGAATGCCAAGCACGCTATTAACAGCTTTGCTCCCTCAAAACCATTAAAATAATTCTCGATTAGCTATCGCATTCTTTCATTTTACGGCAAAACATTATCTATCTCCTGGATGTGAGAGTAAACTACATTCGTTTGTGAGCTTATCTTCGATAAGTTGGGACGAGGAAACTCTGTCACAACTTCCTCTAGATTAGCCTTGGGCAAGGTGTAGCACCTGTGAACCTCCCTAAGCATGGGTTACTAAAAATTAATTTTCCTTATAATAGACTTTAATTGATAGAATTTGGTTGAAAGTGTTAGAAATTGACATTCAGATTGATGGCATGATACTTCATTTCTATATTCGATTACTTTGGTGTTTTGTTTTTTGTCTATGATTGTTTCTGCTTGTTTTGTGTATATTGCGCGCGTGTGTGTGTTAAGGGTCAGCGTCCATACATTTTGAAATAATTATTTTTGCAACCTTTTTATGGGCGCACGTTTCAATGTATATCGTTTTGTTGGGCGCACGTTTCAATGTATATCGTTTTGTCGCTAATTCCTTTTTTTTCGACCACATGTGTTTTAATATGAATATCTGCTGTGCACTGGACGAAAAAATAAATCTTAATGAATTGAGTGGAAAGGTAATACTGTATAGGCCACTGACTAGAATGCTGCCTCAAACCGTTTTAACCAGGCCACAATATCCCACAAAAAGAATAAACAATTGTGGATTGATTGTAATAATCAAGCGCAAAACCGATGCATAACCCACATACATTTCACCAAAGATTTCGATTTAAAAGACAAGCTCAGCTAATAACGATTTCAAGGCAAATGATTAAAAATGAAGCAAGATTCAGGAATTCTACAACAATATATCAGTATGCTATTTATAGTAAACGAAGCTTAATAAATTTTGACGGTCGTTAAATTTTGTTTGTAAGCTGAATCAGATTGAAAGCTTCTGGTGTAAAACATTACATGTTATATATTCTACATTATAAATTTGGTGACCGGAAAATTCCCCCCGAAAAATTACCCCGCTGTAAGTTCCACCAATAGTAGTAAATTATCTAATTGAAAAACCATGATAATTGAAAAGGTTAGGGTTACGGTTAGGGTTGATTACTAATTGAACTTACAGCGGGGGAATTTACACAGAACCATAAATTTTCAATCTGATTCGGTTTACAAAGCTAAACGAACATCACAATTAATTAAGCTTTTAGCAAATAGCACTAGCAAAAATTGGTCCGAAATCAATTTTGAAATTAATGCAATTAAATTTTCAATAGCACGTACTTTAAGTGCGAAACATCACGAAAAAAACTTTAATCGACCAAATATTTGAGGGTGATTTATTCAAGTTTTACAATTATATGTTAAAACTTGATTTATGAAGAGAGAACAGAAGAGTATTCTATAAATTGGATCGGTGAGAAAATGGCGACTGGCTCCAATGTTATCTCTACGGCGACCAGAACATGGAAGTTAATCGCGTCTCACGTTTCAACATAAAACGAAAAGAATCGAGAAAACCGAGACATTTAAAATCGAGAACCTATCTGGCTTTGATCATTCGCGGTTGTTTCAAAGCCTGGCCGTATTCTGGCCGTTTAAATGCCGCTTTCCGCTTTAACTGCATTCGTCTGGCTTTGTTCTTCTCTAATTTCCGATTGGCAGATTTAATCGGGTCAGTTACCAATTGCTGCGCTTTTTGTGCTTTTCGTCTGTTGCGCTGCACCTTGATCGAGCGATTCACTTTCATGTAGAGGCGCGGAAACTCTTCCTTGTCGATCTTGCTCTTGGCGAGATCGAGAACTTCATGAGAGAGCTTTCTCAAATTGTGGATCTCGGGGGGCTGGCTTGCATTGTGTTTCACCGACGTTTCGACTCCGCGACAAACAGGATCCAAAAGCAAAGAAATGACGCGATTGGGCTCATTGATTTTGACGCAGAAGGCGGCGCAATACTTTAAAACGGCAATTCGTCGGCACGTGACCAAAGGTTGGTTGAACTGCTCGTTGATAAAACAGCTGGTTAGCTTGCGTATAATCCTTAAAATTCCGGGATGAACAGACGCAACCTCAACGTCGCCGTCATTACCGTCCCTAAAGTACTTGTTGTCGAAAACGCGAGTCAGATAGAGAAGATTTTTAACGACCTGATCGGCAAGTTGCTCGCTGGGCTGGCAAGCTTTTATTTGTTGGTAAAAGCAGTTGACAAGAGCTTTTAATTTTGCTTCCAAATCTTCGGGAATGAACCAGCACGAAGGAGTTCGGCACAAAGGGGTCACCTCGTTTGGGTCCCATTCGGAAAAGACGCAGCCTAAAATTTGGGAGGAGACCAGTTGCACCCAGTTGTGAGGGTGGCCCAGAAAGTTCTCGACTAGATCGAAGAGTGGACTCAAGTACTCGCGGTGTTTGATTGAGCGCGATATCTTGCAACGGACTAAGATCGAGAGAAGAGTGGTCAACAAGTGGAACAAAGTGTGGTCAGTGGATGTCACCTCAGCATCTAAACGAATTGTCGCGTTACAATGCGAGATTGAATGTTTTAATCACAGAAGATAAAAAATTGCACACTTCTTTGCTACCCACCGAATTAAACAAATCAACACGGAAGGTCTAAAAAAATTATTATATACCTAGAAGTTAATCCCGAGTTGGAAATCATACAACAACGATTTTAGTACAGAAAAACTCACCACCGTCAATATTCGCACTGGTTCTATTTATTGCGATTCGAACGTTTCGAAGCAATAACTCCAAGATCTTTTTCGCGTGTCTATTTATATCGTAAGTTTCAACTTCAGCAAATAGACAAATGGTCATAGCACCAAGCCTCTGTTGCAAGATTGATTCTTCTTCACCGAACCTGAAATAAAGTCGAATCAATTACAAGAAAGTACGTTAGCGCTCAAACGACAGCAAGCTAAATTGTTTAGCTAAACGATAGCAAGCTAAACCGAAAAGTCACTTTTAAGACGCATATATTTCGGTGTTGCACACTGGAGTTTCTAACGCTGTTAAGTAACAGGATAAAAAAGAAAGATAACAAAAACTAAAAAGTGAATGATATCATCAATGATTGTTAGAGTTGAATTGCTTAATGCACAACTATTACAAAAATTTAGACATTTTACCTCGACCTTAATGCGAAGTATTGAATTTAGCAGAAAAATTGTATTTATAGCCAAATAATTTTTTAATTTTTTAAAAAGTGAAAACGTTTTTTTTATCATTAAAAATACCTATACAAAGCGATAATGCAAAAGTAGTTGAACTAACCACTGCAATACAAATGAGAAAAGCTGATCAGCACTTTCTTGATCTAAGTTTCGTAAAAGTGATTTGATCACAGCCCCTGCACTTCTCCGGCACGTTGCCGATTCGTCATTAATCATGACCGCCGCAGTCGGAACGAAAATAATTCCGGCACTTTTGTTGAGCAACTTTTCGGGAAACGTCTCCGCTACACTGCTGAGAATTTTTAAAGCAGAAAGACGGCCGCTCTCGTATTCATACGTCAGGTTAGACAAAACAAAGTTCAACTGGCTTTCAAGCTGGTTCGGAAGCATCGGGTAGTTGGAAAGAAAATGCAGGTACAGCGCTCTCGCTTGGTCTTGGCAAACAGGGCTTTGAGACTGAATGGTCAAGCATCGCACTTTGACAATCACTTCGACTAACTCTTTGCATTGCAAGCCTTGCGTCATAATAGTTTTAATCAACTTGAATGAGTTGCTGCGGCGAGACTCATCGTGCATATCCGTTTCAGCGTAAGAGAGAAGCATTTTTAGTTGAGTAACACTGAGGTTTTTCCCGTAATCACTGGTACATAAAATTCGGAGGCTGTGAAAGCTAGAGTTGGCTATGTTCGAATTGCCCATTTCGTTCGAGTTTTCTTGAATCAACTTGAACAAGCTTTTTATAATAGTTTTCGAATTTGACAGAATACTTGGAAGATTTGTCCTGTACAATTTCGAGAAGCAATTAGCGGCTCCGACAACAGTATTTGCATGAGAAGATGAGAGGCAACGTGTTAGATGGGGTACGAGTGGGTCAAGCATTTCCAAAGTTTCTTGATCAACAAGGTTAGCATTTGATTCAAGAAGTCTTTTTAAAAGATTTAAAGCAAATTCGACGAGAATGTGTATGTTGGTGCTAGCAGTTTTTGAAATAGGTGCTGCTCCGTATCTTTTTGGAGCCGACGGCAAAATCAGGCAAGATTCCGGCTGTTGACGCTTGTTCTTTTCGGCGGCAAATTTGTCGTTGCTTTCCGGAAATAAACTGGAAATATTATCAGTAATCAATCCATGTATCAACTTAAGCGTATCGTTAAGCTTTAAATCTTCGTTGCACAAAAAACCGTTTGCGATTTCTGCAAGCGCAGTAACAGCAATTTTTGTTTCTTTTGAATTGTGCGTTTCGATTAACTTTGCTTTAAACGGCTCTAAAATTGTGGCAAAGTCATGTTTTCGAATATATTTTGAAATGTTTCGGTAAATAGAATAGGTTTTGATGCCGCCTTCCAACTCGGGAAGGCTTTGCTTCAAAACGTCTTCTTCTTTCTTGTCTGCAACCTTTCCAAAAAGGCTCTCATAAGCAATGTCTAGCAATAAAGAAAGAGACTCATCAAACACACCGACCTTGGCAGAGGGTAGCAAGCGCTCAATCATGCAATGAACAACATAGTGAATCAACTGACGTTGAAAGCCATTGACCAGAGTCAGATTCAATTGTTTAAGAATTACGTAGAAGTAGGGAAAACCTAGAACTTCAAGTACCTTTGTTATGCTCTGCATAGCAGCACTCCGGACTTCATAATCTCTGTGTTTTAGAAAGGCGAAGACGTTTAGCAAAACTGTGGGTAAATTCGTTTCCAGAATCGACTCGGGCAGCTTCTTGAGAAGTAAGATTATTGGCAGAGCGTAAGGTAGCTTACGTTCAGAGCTACCAAGAGACACGTTGCGTTTTAATAGCTTGGATACCGATTGGTCTTGGACCGAAAACAAGTTGTACAAACTGGGCAAAATTAAACGAATAACATCGGTGAGAATAACTTCTGCTTCGGAAGCATTCAAACGATTTCGGGACAGTATCTCGTTTTGCGACGCGTTGCAAATGATTTCGTCGGACGCGGCTTCGGTTTCTGGTTCGACAATGAAATCTTGAGATATCGTCTGTTCAGCAGAGACAACCTCCGTATTTTTCCAATGATACAACGATAGATCATACGGGAAAGCATTTAATAGAGAGCATACAATCTTGAAGCGGACTTGATGTGAAGTATTTAAGGTGTCGGTCATGGTTTTAATCAGTTGTTTTTTGTACATGCGCCAAGGTGCGATTAAGATGCAAACTTTAAAAAGCTCAAGGCACGCATCAAATAAATTGGAAGCATTTTTAAAGGAGTCGTTATATAAACTCTGCGAAGCGATTGGAAAAATATACTTCATCGCTGTTTCGCATGATATGACTCGTCTGGAGGCAAATTTAGATTTAGCGTAATCGGCAGTGACAAAGTTTTCTTCATCCGCGTTCTTATTCGCACTTGAAGACGTTGATTGAGTTAAAGAATGCTGTTCTCGCAACACTGTCGCTACTTTAACATATGCCCTTGCTCTTCTGTGAGTTTGCATGTGTCTCAGATTTTCGAAGGAGTCGGCTTCAATATCCTTTTCATTTCGGAGCACGTCTAATCCACGCAAACTTGGTTCGTTTGGAAAATATGTAACTAAAACGGACAGCAATTTAATGCGGTCAAAACGCACTTCGATATCAGGTAAATTTAAGCCATCTTGAATGCAAGGTAGAAGCAATTGTTGAATCAGCTTTTGATATGCGATGTATGCGTAATCGAAATCAAAAGAAAACAAATCATTGATTTTTTTAGCAAGCAGTTCAAATATTCTTATGACACATTCTTTTAACGACAAGTCGGAAGAAAATGCCTTTAGAATGTACAAGCAACAGTGCATAACGGGAAGAAATAACTGACAATCCCGATCAAAGATGGCAACATCGTCAACAGATTTTATTCGAGCTACGATATCGTCCAGTGCAGTAATTCGAGATTCAAAATCAATTTCATTAACACGTCGCCTATGCCATGAATTCAAATTTGTTGCTGTTTTGCACGTCCATTGAAAGTCGGAATCATTTTGACAAGCACTTTGCAAAATTGAAACTAATAGAATACGATGATGGCGTTCAGTTAGCCGCGAAAACAACTTGGCAATCTTGACAATATGCTTTGTATCCCTAATCATGGTAGAAAGACTATTCAGGCACAGGGTATACGAATCGGTCTTTTCTTCGTCGCTGGTTATCTTTTTCGCAGTAACAGACGCAACATGATCTAGCAGTAGCTCAGTGAAATCAGAAAGTAAGTCTTTTTCGGTAATTCGTTTTCCAATAATTGATAAAAACAGTAAACAATTGTTAGGTAAAATGTAACCTTTTTTACTGCTTTTCATTTTTCTAAAAAAGTACATTAAAATTTTGTCGAAATGTGGCTCTATCATAGCCAGGCCAAAATCAAGTTTGGATTCCATGTGTTGCGAATTGACTTTAAAACAGAGTTTTCCCGCAACAACGATTGCTTTTTGTATAGTTTCTTTAAAACATTCAGCAGCACTTGGTAATATTTCATCAGTCTCCATTGAATCGTCGTCATTAATCTCAGTTTCTTCCAGAGATGACATAAGCATGTCAATCACAAATAATCCTACGTCAGAGCTGCATTTTTGAGAAACAAGTAAATTCGCAAAGGCGGATAAAGGGGAGGAAAATTCGTTGCTTTTATTATTCGGGTTAAGCTTAGCTAAAAGAGGTAAACATGTGGAAGTTTTTGCAAACATGCTAAAAATTTTCAGTAAAAACCCAGGCTTGCCTGAGCTTTCATGAATTAGTTTGGGGAGTTTTGGCCAAACGTGAGTGTTAAAAAACATATCAATAATTGTAGAATCAAAGCAATGAGTATCAGGAAAAGTTGTTACTAAATCTTTCACGCAATCCATAGATAACTTATTGACATTTTTCAAGGAAGTCACAAGCTGCCCTGTTATCTGACCATCTGCTTTATTTTCAATAATTCCATTATTAATTGCATCGACTTGAAGAAGCAATTTAAAAAGCCAAGTGTAAGTTTCAATTGTAAGACTTGGACTGCATTCAACAAGAAGAAGTTGAATACACTTTAAGATTGCATGTTGTTTTCCAGCTGATATGAACTTGAGAGTTTTACTGCATTGCAAGCTTTCAGCAACGCTTTTATATTGATCAAGGTTTAAAGATTCAATGTACTTTATATACGGCCTACAAAGCATTTGGGCAAACTTACTCATTTCATTAGTGGTAATGCCGCTTAGAAATCGTACAATTAGTGCACGCCTGGTGACAGGCGAAGCATTTCCACTGACACCAAACTTTTCTTTTGTTTTCATTTTTCCATATAGTATTTGTAGCAAAATGTCCATGATAACAGGGCGTTCTTCAACGGACAAGTCATTGATCGAAAACTGAGTTATGATATCGCGAAACTTTTTTTCATCTAAGAACGAAAGTAGAGTGTCCTTGTATTTAAGAACATAAGCATTTTTGAAAGATAAAATGCATTTAAAAGCTGATACTTGTAAATTATTGTTAGAATGGCCGAGAAAATCAGTAAAAAGCTGTAGCAGTGAATCAGATTGAGGATGGGAATTTAGTTTGGAAAACCGGGCGAAAACCTTAAACATAGTGACTAACAAAGATGTTGCATGAGATCGTTGTTCGTCGCTAATACTGCAAGTACCATAATTGCTCAACTCAATACATGGAGATAGCTGATGATCAACTTGAAAAAACTCTTTTCCAAGAAAGTCGTAGAATATAGTTAACAATTCATCTATATGAGCCTCAAGAGCTTTTGGATGAGGAAGTAAACACATTGTTTTCCAAAGCATTATTCGAAAGTTAACATGATTAATTCTGTCATTGCTCACAAATTTTTTATATTTGGCATGTCCAATAACAACAGATTGAAATGTATCATCATTAAAAGACAATTCATTTTCATTTGTTAAAGTAATACCAGCAGTTTGAAGAGTACGAGATGCTTTGCCAAGTGAATTTACAAAAACGCTCCAAAATGGATCTTGAGAATTTGCAGAAGTAATAGTACATAGAACTTCCTGAATTGGCTTGTGTAAAGGTAAAAAATTCACATAGAAATTAGAAACAAGAAAACAAACTAAAATTCGCTTGGATCTCTTAGAAAATTCTTGAATGTTAAGCTGTTGCAATTTACTTAGCTCATGAACTTTTGCTCTAATGTCAAGAAAAGAAGCTGGAATATTTTCAACAGCCAAACAAGCGTCATAAAGAACCGAGTTACAACTGTCAATATAAAAAAAAACTTTAAGAGTTAAGCGACGTATTGCTGGATCAGGTGACAACATATTTTTTTCCAATAAATCTAATAAAATTTCTTGCTGTTTTTCTGTTATTTGGCTTAAAACATGTTGTGTCTTGGACAAAATTATGTCAACTATAAATAAACAATGTTTATTAAAGTATTTCTCAACAAAAAAAGTCATGAACTGTCTGCTTTGTAATTCTTGAAAGGTACAGCTGTCATAAAGTTTATAACAAACTTGACAGCACATTGAAAAAACAGCTAGTTTTTCATTGTCAAGTTTTTCACAACCAATCAATTTCAAAGCAAGGTTTTTAAGTGTTTTTTTTAAGTTATCATTTAAAGGTTTTAATGATAATAATAAAACCAAACAATACCATATGTCAGACCAAACATGACTCTTTGAAATTATGTCATTTAATATATCTACAAGTTTTAATGTGCTTTGCTTCATAGAAATAAAAGAAAAATCTAGCAAATGAGGCTTAAATGTGCTTAATTCTTGACTGTCTTGAGGCAGAGAAAGATTCATTAACGAATAATAAACCAAAAGTTTTATAATATCCATTTTATAATCATCAATTTGTATCCAACTATAACAAAACTTCAAAAACATTTGCAAGTAACTAGTTGAAAAATTTGATTGCTTTATAAGGATATACCACAGTTTTAAAACCGCTTCTAAGCTTGGGATATTTTCAACAAGGGCTGAAAGAACACTTTCTTTGTCTTCAAAATTTAAATCAAGTTTGCTGATTAAAATTGTTGCTGCAAGTTCACACAAAGAACAATATAATTCGATTGTGTCACAAGATATGGAGGCATTATTTATTAGTGAGAAGCAATCAGCAAAGGAGTTTATCAAATCTCTTTCGTTCACTACTTTTGCACCTTTACTAAATTTGCACCAAATATTCAAGTACTTTACTAAATTGGTGACATAAATAATGTTTTTATCATGTTTTGTGTGAAAATCAATTTCTGATATTAATGGCTTCCATACAGGCAATCCAAATTCCTTTTTTGTATGTTCAGCCATGAGTTCAATGAAAATTTCAATACATTTTGAAACAGAACTATATGCGTATAAATCACTATCAGATTTGCTAAGTTGCAAAATGATTGGCAAAAGAGTTTCAGTCTTGGAGTAAAACTGATTTTGAGAGGATTTGAACATGTGAAAGATAACTTTTGCAATTGCTGCTTCAGAAGTAGAATCAGTTTTTAAAATGTTAAACAGTTTAACAAATACATGCTTTGGCTCCCTCACTTTTCGTAGCAAAAATGAAATACTTTCACCAGCAAAAGATGCAATGTGAGGAGGATGATTATCTGTCAATAAACTCTTATATAAATTCAATACATTTTCCATATCATCTACCATATACCGCCACAAATTATGAAAAAGCAGTGATATAGCAACAAAAATCCATTCTAGTTTTTTAGGATTGTTGGTTTTTAACAGATCAGTAAGAATAGGAAAAAATGTAAAAAATCTGGGATAAAAATCAGGACCTAAGTCAGCACTAAGAGCAACTAATAATTCTAAAAGGCTTTGAAGAGCTAAAGAATCTTTTTCTTGCAAATATCGTTTCAAGATTTCAGATAAATCATTTTGATAATGTACAACCATTTTATATGATCTACTTTTGGGCCACATTTCCTGAGAGCATGATTTAAATGCTGCAGTAAGGTCAAGCATTCGCCATTTAATTAAGCAATCTACAAGTTTAGATGAATTCTCTGTTTCAAGTAAAGGTTCAACATGCTGAACTTTGTGAATTCCATTGACTTTAATTGCTTTTAAGCGTTCCAAAAAAGTCTTAAATTTAGGTCGCTTTTTCTTGTGTGATTCAGTATACTCTGCAGTGTCATCCATTACCATTATTGAGCACCTGCAATAAAATTTACAAAATTTTAAACATTGAAATTAGTAATGCTTGAGTTCAATGCAAAAGCTAATAACTCATATTAACTTTCCAAAGCTGGCGCCGGGTCTGTGAGACCCACAGCATACTTTTGTGAGTTATTTTTGTTTTCCATATGACAATATATTTAACGTTTCATTCATTTATTCATTCATTTTTTTCAAACAGACCTGCTAAAAGATGAAATAAAGAAAAACTACTTATGGATCTGTCTGACCCAGTGCCACCGTTACCGTTACTTTAGAAGCGCCAGCTCTGGAAGGTAAGTAACATTAAGACTGAATCAAACGCTATATATCAATTATAAAGTCAATTGCGTAAAATTTTAAATACTAGAATTGTTTTCCATCTTTGGGCAAACGTGTGACAGAAAGTTACAACTTGAATGTTATTATTTTAAATTTTTAATTGAAATTTCAACTTTTCTTGATTTTTATATAGCCAGTTTGTATTACATTGTACGAAACATTTGGTGTTAACTACCCAGAGCACAATATGAACATCAGTTTGATGTTTGCATCAAGTTTTTGATGCTCATTTGTCAAGCATTGACATTCAGATACTGAATAAAGCAATGAGTAATGTTTTACAGGTGGTACAATATACACTTGACAATTAATTAATTTTAAAGCATAATCAGATTGCTAAAAATATGAAGTGTTTTGGAAGCAAAAGAAAAGTATGAAAAGTTGTAAATTGCATTAAATGTAGTTAAAGAGTAAATTATCACAATTGTCAGTTATCTGTAAATGAATAGTCAGTGTCAGCTCGAAGCAAGACAAGTTGTCGGCGAGCCAATTTGGCGGGAAAATAAATAAAAATGATTTACCTTCACTAGCGTTGAAGCGACAGCAAAAAAGTTTTGTTATGTCACAAAGGCAATTGAAAAGGCAATTATAATTGTTCAGCCGGTAAGAGTAAAAATTTTAATTTAAAGTTGTTAAATGCGTTAAATTTAGGAATGCTCCTAGCCGATTATTTATCTATTCGAATTTACAATAGCTTAATTTCGAATATTTAAATTAAAAACTGTACTTCAATAGTTAAATTTTTGAATCACGGTCGTTTAACATATATCTTTTACAAAAAAGTACAATAATGTGGCTTACTACAAAGACGACAGGTTTGAAGTTTTACGGGCGTACGAAGTTATAACGTCATAATAAGCATTTTACTATATCTAAACAAATCTATTCTGGTCAGCACGCATAAACAAGTTTTATTTTAACTATTTTTTTTTTAGTTGTAACAGTTTGTTTCGTCTGTAGGGCTCGTCAGAAAACAATCAAAAATTTGAAAAACAAATACAAAAAGTAAAGCTTTAACAAAGCGATAAAAAGTCGGCAAAAGAATTTAAAACAAAAAGAAAATTACGGCAATTACGGCAGTGATTAAAATTGTCAAGACTCAAGACAGAAGATTAGATCAAGCCAAATAGCAAAGCTTATAGAAGAGTATATAAGGCGGTTACAAATCGTTTTTAATTTAAATTTAATTAAATTAAATTTCAAAGTTTTTTTCTTTTGCTTACGCTAAAGTTTCCAAATAACCAACAAATTTATTGGAACAAACAGAGCGCCCTAAAAATACTTTAAAAAAAATTAAAGATTTTGATGCGTTCTATTGTTCTATTGAAATTTTTGTATCTTTTGTTTAGGCTTGTTCCCGTTGAATTGTTAAACAACTCTCATATCGGTAATCAGTGTTTTTCAAAAGTCGTTAATTGCGCAGCTACGATTAATGGAACGGAATTGTTTTACCGGTAAGTTTTCGCAAGCGCGTGAATTTTGTGACATCAAAAAAGATGGCGTGTATGGTCAGCATGTACGTAACAAATAAGCATGGCGACTTCAAATTCGCACTACAATAATTTTGTTCTGCCATTTTTCGCTTTTCTTGATACCAGGTGTATTATTAAAATCTTTATTCATGCTCTTCTGGTAAAATCTGAGTTAAATCGCTGTTAGTTCTTTATTAAAAAAAACAATAATAAAAACTCAATGTTTGGGTGTACTATGATTTAGTAAACCTTCATCAGGAGATCAAGCGAAATACATATACTGTATTATCCGTAATAAAACCCAGTGGTGCAAAAAAAGAAAAATATATATTAAATGTACATTTGTGATCTAAAACGACATCTAACGGATTTAAAATTTTAAATTATAATAAGCAGTTGGATAAAAACGATTGGTTCTATCATTAAAAGCATCATTATTAGAATGAAAAAGGACTTCGAAAATCTTCTTATGTAATCTGTTTCTTTTGCCAAAATTTTTGAATTATTCCAATCCATATGATGATTTTCCGAATATAAATGTTTCACCAGAGCAGATTTGTTGTTTATATCATTATTTTCTAATCGTGCTAAATTTTTTGGATTCACATCACGCATGTGTTCTTTACATCTTGTACGAAATGCCCTATCAATTTCACCAATTAAAAAACAAAATATTAAAGTAAACACAAAACCTTTTCAAATAATCAAGCAAATTTTACCCAACTTAAAAGATTCAATTGAACCAAAGTAACAGCCAGGAGTAATTTATAAAATTCCGTGTTTACATTGTGTTGGGATTTATATTGGCGAAACTGGTAAGGCATTTCGTACAAGATGTAAAGAACACATGCGTGATGTGAATCCAAAAAATTTAGCACGATTAGAAAATAATGATATAAATAACAAATCTGCTCTGGTGAAACATGTATATTCGGAAAATCATCATATGGATTGGAATAATTTAAAAATTTTGGCAAAAGAAACAGATTACATAAGATTTTTGGAGTCCTTTTTTATTCATTCTAATAATGATGCTTTTAATTATAGAACCAATTGTTTTTATCCAACTGCTTATTATAATTTAAAATCCGTTAGATGACGTTTTAGATCACAAATGTACTTTTAATATATTTTTTCTTTTTTTGCACCATTGTGGTTTTATTACGTATGATATTTGTATTTCGCTTAATCTCCTGATGAAGGTTTACTGAATCATAGTACACCGAAACATTGAGTTTTTATTATTGTTTTTACTTTTTAATAAAGAACTAACAGCGATTTAACTCAGATTTTACCAGAAGAGCATGAATAAAGATTTTGTTCAGTTATACGAGGTCTGTTCAAAAAGTATCCGACCTTTTTCCCTCTCGCCAATAAGGTATGAGCAAACTGCCCGTACAAAGCGTGGCTGCACACACACACATTCACGCGTAATCGTGAAGCGTTTCAGGCCGATTCGTCATTCGTATCTCTCTGTGTAAAGCATTTAGTGCAGGCGTGTAGTACGTGTTCATCGGTTTTTTGATTTTCAGAAAATTTCATTTCAATGACAGAACGCATCGAACAGAGGTATTGCATCAAGTTTTGTCAAAAACTTGGTGATACTCAAGTTGAAACAATTCGAAAGATTCAACAAGCTTTTGAAAATGAGGCCTTAAGCCCAACTCAGATAAAGCAATGGTTTAAACGCTTTAAAGATGGCCGTGCATCAGTGGAAAGTGATCCTCGCTCAGGAAGGCCATCCACAAGCCGAAACGAGGAGGCGATGGATCAGGTTCGTGAAAAAGTGTTGGAGGATCGTCGTTTAACAGTACGAGAGATTGCTGCAGAAATGGGAATAAGCACAGGCTCAGTTCATTCAATCCTAACTGAGGATTTGAACCTGCGGAGAGTGTCGGCTAAATTTGTCCCCAAGCTGCTGACGGAGCAACAGAAGGAACTCCGGAAGGAAATTTCGGAGGACATGCTGGATGTTGCAAATCATGACCCAGAATTTATCAAGACAATCATCACTGGTGATGAGACCTGGGTTTATGGTTATGACCCAGAAACCAAGTTTCAATCATCACAATGGAAGCATCCGGAATCACCACGCCCAAAAAAAGCTCGGCAAGTCCGCAGCAATGTGAAAGTTATGCTGACCTGTTTTTTTGATTCCCGTGGCATCGTGCATCATGAATACGCACCAGAAGGTCAAACAATCAACAAAGAGTACTACCTGGAGATTCTACGTCGCCTTCGTGATGCTGTGCGAAGAAAGCGGCCAAACATGTGGGCAGCAAAGAATTTTCAGCTTCACCACGACAATGCTCCCGCTCATTCTGCACATGTGGTCCAAGCTTTTCTAGCCAAAAACAGCATGCCACTTATTAGACAGGCTCCTTACTCTCCCGACTTAGCACCGTGTGATTTCTGGGTGTTCCCTAAGCTAAAAACAACTCTGAAAGGGAGGCGATTTCAGTCAAGAGAAGACATTATGAAAAAAGCGACGGAGGAGCTTCAGAGCATTCCGGGGGAGGAGTTTATGAAGTGTTTTGAGAAGTGGCAGAAGCGCTGGGATAAGTGTGTGAACCACCAAGGGGAATATTTTGAAGGAGATTGAATAAAACTTGCAAAATTTATTGTGTTGTGTGCTTTATACAAAAAAGTCGGATACTTTTTGAACAGACCTCGTATTATGAAAAGATTACATACACATTTATCCCGTCGAATTTCGCCGTTTATCTTTACCCACAATGCTAGAATTATTAATCATGATATTAGCCATAATAAATTCAAATTTGGAAACATTA